>JAJIYU010011046.1:0-15594 GCA_030144865.1 Tinospora cordifolia
AAATGATGCAACGATGCTCTAAATGCATATTATACTAAATATAAGTAAATACACTATATTTTCTATTATATTAATGCACATTATACATAAAATACGTATAATATAATTAATCTGCTATGCAACTAACAGGACCCAATGTGCATAGTTAATTTTTTTTTAAAGAAAAGAATTAATTGTTTGTTACGAAATAAAAGGAAATTAATAGAAAATAAAAAAAATTAGAAGACAAACTTGAGAGAATACAGGGAAGAACTTTTCATTTTCTTGATAATATATTTGATTTCAACCTTGGTATAATATTTACAATATAAATGTCACTTTATATAAGCTATTGGTCATAATAGGTGATAAATATTATTTACAACACGTAAATATAATGGTGGTTATACAAATCAAGTTAATGCCCTATACATTACATGAAAATGATGGAATATGAAATAACTATAAAAATTGTTCCAATTTAAGGGTTAGAGAATATTAAATAGTGGGGGTTAGTTATTCAAATACATTTATAACACTCCACCTTTTGAATACCACCATATATAGCGAATATGTCTCGTTAAAACCTTACTAGAGAAAACCATTACAAAAAAAATCTAAAAGAAAAAAATAGTACATATTCTCATGGAGTCTTATAATATTGTTAGGACTGTCTTGCTAAAAACCTTGTGAGAAAAATTCAGTGAGACAAAACCTTAGCTAAAGAAAAAAGAGTATAGTGCACTAATCAATAACTCATCTTTAGGTAATTATCCAAATATATTTATAACACTCTGCCTTTTGAATACCATCATATATAGCGAATATGTCTCGTTAAAACCTGACTAGAAAAAACTAGTAGAAAAAAATTTAAAAGAAAAAATAGTATGTATTCTCACAGTCTTATAATATTGTTAGGACTACTTTGCTAAAAACCTTACGAGAAAAATCCAATAGGACAAAACCTTAGCTAAAGAAAAAGAACACAGTGCACTAATCAATAACTCATCATTATCCTCCCCCTTGTAATTATATATATGTAGACTTTTGTTTGTAGTCATACTTGAAATATCTTTGAGTCGTCACATCCAACACCATATACAAGTTTCTTAAATGTTGTACTTGACAAAGCTTTTGTAAATAAGTCTTTAAGATTTTCACTTGATCTTATTTCCTAAATATTAATTTTACCATTTTTTTAGATGCTCATGTGTGAAGAGGAATTTTAGTGAAACACGTTGGACTTTGTCAACCTTACAATATCCTTCTTTTGACTGGGCAATGAATGTTGCACTGTCTTCATATAATGTTATAATATAATCGTTAATAGAATGTAACTCACATGATCCTCAAATATGTTGGATTATAAATCTCAACCATACATATCATGACTTGTTTCATAGATTGTCATAATTTCATAATGATTTGAAGAATTTGCAACCATTGTTTGCTTCATAGATCGTTATGACATTGAAATATCATCATAAGTGAAAACAAATCATGTTTACCTTGTAAGAACCTGATAAAAACTCAATATCTGTATATTTAACCAACTTTGATGTTCCTTTTCTTGAAGAAATATCAAATTGTATCCCTCGTTTCTCAAAGATAGCATAATATGCGTTTAATGTCATTCTAATATCTTCAAGTTGACGGAAGCTATATTTTGCAAATAACTTGATAGAGAAAGCAATATCTAATCTTTTTCAATTCGCTAAGAGCATAAGTACATCGGTAGTAATAAGAGTTGGTACTTCAAACCAAAATTTTTCTATCACAAAGATGAAATAAATTTTCACAACTTCAAGTGACCTAATCACCACTTGAGAACCAAATGAATATACTTTGTCTATAAAAAATAATTGTAAAACCTTCTCAATAAAATTTTAGTGATAGACAATAATTCATCTTAAAAAATTCTTGATCGATAGGCTGCGATATAATTTTGTTTTTTTCAAGATCTTTTATATCAAATCTCTTTAAATTTGATATCGTTTATATTTCCTCAGTAGTTTGTGCAAAGGTTATAACATTCAAGTCACAAACAATAAGGATATGTACAATAAACACGAAATAACAAATATTATGCACATGTAAATGTGATCATTAATATTAATCAATAAGATTGTAAGATATGCATATAAATAATTAAGTAATATATGTGCTTCATAATGTTAAACATTCTAAAATTTATAGTTTGAAGCATTTATTTCAAGAATGCATTTTAAATCCTCAAGGGATTTTTTATGCATATCATCATCCATTGATCCATTTTTCTTTGAAAATTTTTCATAGAATGTTTATTTGCATCTAACATGTCATATACTAACAAGTGTAAGATAAAAATACTTCTCATTCGTCAATGAGTTTAAATTGTTCATTTCTAATGTCAACATTATTTCACAATCTATACTATAAGATTCACATTTTATATAATATCAATATACACTATGAAATATCATAAATATCATTAGTAATATTCATTTTAATTCAATATTTCATACATTATATCAAATCTAATCTTTTTAGAGAATGTCTAATTTTTTCATTTTTGTCGAGACCCCTTCCGAAACATTATATGGGCGATTGACATAATAGTCAGACAAGTTTACTCCTCAGTCAAACTTGTTGACTACTATTAAACCTTACCATCAAAACATTTATAGTATTTAGAGTGCAATAATAATAAGTTAAGCAAATTAATGTATCAATAGCGAAAATCTTTAACATTAATTACATTAATAGAGAGTTCAACTTTATATTTTTCAAAACTTATACATATTGATTTAAAATATAAAAAATAGTAAACAAAACAACTTACTAAGGATAGGCTAGAAAAGATCACACGATTAGCACACCTTTCCCGTTATTCCTACTGGACAAACATGAAATGTTAAAAATAGTGAGCTCGATATCCACGTAAGCCCAGTGAGTAGCAAAAGATATATCTACTTAGGTCTAGCATTCTACATGCAATGCAATAGGCAATAACACAATTATTCAATAAAATGTAACAACAAATAACGCGCACGATCATCAACATGTAAAAATGCAATATCCTAATATGCCATAAATTATGTCATGGTTCAAGGGTCTAGTATCTAAACTCGGCACCTTCTTTCATTTTAAGGATCCTTTGGTCATACTACCATTCTGGACGGACGTGATCATTGTCCAAGATATACTGCGATATTAATCGACGATTGTGGCCCACTGACCAGGCAATACTGTTGTATCTCGACGATTATGGCCCATCAACCAGGTTGTACAATCGCCACCCACAAACCAGTAGAGTGTGCCATGCACCATTCTAAATATATCTATAGAGTGTACCATTGTACCATTCTTATCTCAGACTATCACGATCTAATGTCTACACATTGGAACCTTTTATCATTAGGTCAGGTCATTACATCTGAAAATCCATCGATTAGTCCTACCTTAGAGCTATCATGATCCAATGTCTGCACCTCAGAACCTCTTATCATTAGGTCAAGTCGGCACATCTGAAGATCCATCGATCAACTCTATTTCAGAACTATTAAGATCCAATGTTCGCACCTCAAAACCTCTCATCTTGAGGCCAGTTTAGCACATTTGAAGATTCGTACTCGTATCTCAGGACTATTACGATCCAATGTTCGCATCTCAGAACTTCTTATCTTGAGGCCAGGTCGGCACATCTGAAAATCAGTCCTATCTCTATGCAATATGCAATGCATGTAGCACTCAATTATGCAACAACCATAAGTAGAATAAAAGATTAAATAAATACATCAATTTACTACTCACAGACTAGATTGACTGTTGATGTTCTCCTAGATGCCGGTCGTGTCTCCGAATATTGAGCCAAATACAAAAAGTTCACACTGGTAACACATGTTTTGCTTTTGCTATACACTATGTAACCTCTTCACAAATTTGTTGTAATATATAATAAATAGAAAAAAATAATTATTTTCTATGTTACACTTTATTTTTCATGTGAAGTAATTTATAATGGTATACAAAATTATATATGTAATGTTATATTTATAAAATTACATATTTAATTTTATGTATATGTATCAACATATTCTTCTGTTTTATGTCATCCACAATCGGTTAGTCTAGTGCTATTGGACCATTAGGTAACGGGGCTTGATGAAATTGGGGCTGAAGCTGTGTTTATGGTTTTGTCGGCAACTGCTTTTGAATTTGTGATAGTTTTCTCATAACTTATTCCACCACTTGTTGCGCAAATTCAACTAGCATGTCCATAATCACCACTGTCCCAGCTGGAGTTGTTGCCACTGGCACTCTGTTCTCCCTCTGCCTAGATTCATCGGTATTTTCATCTTTTGAGCCATTTTCTTTTGTTCTTGCCATTATCTACAAGCCAAAAGTCATTTCCTTATTAATTGTTTCAACGTGATATCAATAAGGAAGAATCTAATACACAAGAAGAACCGTGACTTTATCTGAATTCAATCTGGGATACACAAACCCCCTTATCTTAGAGTTCGAATACTAAATGCTTTTGCAACTTGAGATAAGTGCCATTTTCCATATCTTTATTCATTTTCGTGATCCTATTGTTAGAACAATTTTCCTTGCGTCATTCGTGTTATTATGACCCAAGATTCATGTCTTTATGTTCTTGGTATGTTTAGTAACCTATCAATTTCTACTTCGAAGTGTGGAGTTTGATGTTTTCATGCCCTCATGTTTGTTTTGGGTACAAGATATTTATTCTCATATAACAGAATTCAAAATCATAAAATCAAGGAGAGTGCGAACAACCATTCAATCAACACACAATTCACGCTAGCATAGTGAGATTTCTAAGCTTTTATCTTTGTTTCTGAGATCAAGTGTCTCATACCACACTTGCCTAATGACATAGGCTTCCACTCAGAAACCTTACCATACCCAACCAATTTTGCAGATGTTTCAATGACTAAGGCTTCCCAACTCGCACTATATTTGACCGTCCCTTACCAATCAAGCATAGGAAAACAAGCTCTTCTAGAGTCACCAGCCATTCACCAACCATGACCTGTCAATCTCCAAGTCCAGGATTATTTTATATCCCTAATTCCTATGTGTCTCGTACCACGTAGAAACTATAGGTATAGGATTGTCTCGATCTTGTGTTCTGATCAAACAAGAGTTACGTTTTTCACACATTTCAATATCTAACCTATGCCCTAAAGATTTTTATTCATAATCCACTGTATCTCTTTGGCAACACCCATGTCTGTATGTATGGCCTCTTTTCCTTAGACCTAAGGTTTTTACACTTGGTTGAATTGTTCCTCCGTTGAACCAGCAACCATCATCAATTTCAACTACCGCCATTGGCATTTGAATACTCATCTAGCCAAGTACTCTACACTCTAAGCTCTCATCTCATCGTTAGGATCTACTGACCAAGCTCTCTTTCATTTTGCCTAGTTCTCACAGTTGATACAAACTTCATAACACCCTAATTCTCGGTCCACCATCTGTATCTCGTCTGGGTTAAACATGGAGAGGTGCGCCCACAAATCATTAAATATCGACACATATGTCATATGCCAAAAACTAGGACGTTATTTTCTCACATTCAATTCTCATTAAACACCTTCTGGATATACTAGATCCCATGCAAATCACTCATCAATCTCTTGGGCATACCAAGAGTTGTCTCATGTAATAATAAGAAGATAATTAAACAATTTAATCATCAAACTTCAAAATTTAAATTTGACAATGTTTGAAACGAAACCTCTAAATAAAATCTCTAAATCATGGCCTATGTGACCGAAAGCCAAACCAAAAAGAATATCAACAATGAATTTAATCTAGAGGACCATATGTCCAATCTAAACTAAATACTAAAATGAAAATCAGATGATAACCTCCACAACAAGCTTTGCAGCTAACTGCACAACACTTAGTAGTGTTATTGATCTACATCGCTTCAAGGGTTACCTGAAATGGAAATGTGAGGTTAGCTCAAGAGCCCAGTGGATCAAACACAATGTATACATAATATTATTCAAGTCAAAATATCAACCATGCAAACACTTGATATACATTAGGTGTCTCAAACATTCAGTTGTTAATTTGACTGAAAAGCTTTAACTCGGTGTTCTCTCATCATTATCATATCAAGGAAACAAAGAAATTGCAATATATGCCAGATTTCTAAGGGCTATTGGGGTACACCCATTGCCCAACCCTAGAACTAGGGTCACACCCATCGCTCCATCACCAAAGAACTAGGGTCACACTGTTGGGATCATGCAAGTGTACAAGATCGCGGTTGCCAGAATCGGCAACATGTGTTTAACACTTCAATACATACAATTAGGTTTAAAATACACATCAAACCAAAGGAAATCTTTATACCTTAGAGATCTACGCTTTTCCTCTTCGTTTTTCGCCAAAACAAAGTCTTGCAACCATGAAATCACTTACGGTTAAAAAAGAAACGTGTTTACACTTAGGAAAAATGATTCACAATGCTAAGAAATCAAGATTTCAAGTGGGTTTCGTGATTTTACCTAAGTACAAGATGTTCTTCTTGATGGAGCTTGTTCTTCATGGATCCATGCTTACAAACTAGTAGAAAGGCGTTTGTGAGAGCTTAATCCCCCTTAAAACTCAAAAGAAATGTTAAGAAATGAGATTGGAAGGCTTGATTAGGGTTTAGAAGAGAAACTCTCACATTGTGGTGCACAAAAACTCAGATCTAGGGTTTTCCATGAATATTGCATATTTATAAAATTTGCAAATTACCACGGTCATCCAAGAATTACCGTAGTAACCAGTGAAATTTTAGCTTTTTACATATTTTCTTTGCCATTTATCGTGCTTTCTGAATTTATATCATTTTTATATTTATTTTAAGTTTATTTAGAATCATTAAACATGGTTTTCAAATATCTTATTAATTTCTTATTTATTAATCAATTATTTTATTTTTATTGTTTGTCAATGACGTGGAAGTCTTATAGACTTTTGGGGTATTACAGATGTGTCCGTTGTATAGACAGATAAGTGTGAGGAAGTCTTTCTTGAGCTGAAGCATCATTTGACATCTACACTAGTACTTGTGCTACCTAAACGAGGCTATGAGTTGGTGATCTATACATATGCATGTGGGTCAGGCTTTGGGTGTGTGCTGATGCAGGGTGGCCAAGTAATTTCTTATGCTTAACGACAGTTGAAGGTACATAAGAGAAATTATCCCGTAGATGATCTAAAACTAGTAGCAATAGTCTTTGCACTCAAGATTTGGTGACACTATCTGTATGGTGAGCGTTTTATGCTTTATTCTAATCATAAGAGCCTTAAGGATTTATTTTCTTAGAGAGATTTAAACATGAGGTAGAGGAGATGGACGAAGCTACTTAAGGATTATGACTTTACCATTGAGTACCATCACGAGAAGGTCAATATAGTGGCTGATGTGTTGATCAAAGTACTGGTCGAGATTGCTTGTGTTGCTGGACATATGTTTCAGGAGTGGAGGATGATTAATTATGTGATAGTGGTGGGTATCCACGAGACTTTGATCAAGACTAGAGTTGGTGCATTGATGAGAGCCCAGCCGGTGTTATTTGTTGAGATCATAGAGGTACAACCTCATGATGTTGATTATGTGATGTATCGAGAGTGGGCGAACAACACTTCTCGTGTGCAGTGGTCAATTGATAGTGATGGTGCACTAAGGTTCAGGGGGCGATTGTGGGTACCAGATGACCCTTGCTTGAGATAGGCACTAATAAGATGTATCATGATGCTCAATGTGTTTATTGGTGGCTAGGTATGAAGTAAGATATTGCGGTCTTCCTGCAGAGATGTGACACATGCCAGTAGGTTAAAGCTAAGCACCAGAGACCTGATGGTTTACTACAACCCTTGGCTATTCCTAAATGGAATTTGGAGCATATTACCTTGGACTTTATGATCGGGTTACATCGAACTCAGCAGAGACATAATACTATTTGGGTCATTGTGGACAGACAAACTAAGTCTGCCCATTTCCTCTTGATTCATACTAGAGATTCTATTGAAAGGCTGAGTTGATTGTATATTCATGAGATTGTGTGTAACACCCCAATTTTCGACCAGACCTCCATTCACGTGTTACCTCACGTGTGGATCGTCGCCTGATGAAAACCGAGATGCTACTAGAAATTTCGTTCTGTTCAAATCTTTTTCTTCAAAATTAACTTCATCAAATATTTGTTCTTAATTCAATATCTGGGTAATTGTTTATCAAAATGAAACATCAAAAATGCTCCTCAAAATGTTCACTGGATTAACCAATACAAATCATCAATAATGCAGCGAAAATCCTTAAAATTATTCATTCAAACTGAAAATCATTAAACAAATAAGGTCATTTAAAGATAAAATGGCTAATTTAAAACCAATGTGATTACATTGAAACAACTCAGTAAAATACATAAAACTTATCTTTCAAGTCACCTATCCCAGAGACCTCCCCGTGAGGTGTCCAATCAAAGTGCGAGTCTTCTAACGTAGGCTACAGTATTCTAAGTCCATTTGTACCTAAAAGATAGAAATGGGAATGAGCTCAAAAGCTCAGTGGATCGATCCTACACATCACATGCATTATACAAACCCAATTCAAAACATTACAAACACTTTCAAACATTAGGCGTTTCAAACATTCATTTAATTTTGGTCGAAGTCAAAACCAGAAAAGGGTTGAGGTGCCTCTTGGTATTCCCTGTGATCCAATCCAATCATAATCATAGAGGCCTCAGGTGGTGCCATCTAAAATCAATTATATCTCAATATCATAGTCCAAGCGAGGGTACTTATCTAGACTCGTATTGTCTCCCAAAGACTTCAAGCTGTCGTAGGCAGCTCAGGGTGGGGATACCTACGATCTGCCTTGCGGCTCGTCAATCGCACCGGTACGTGAATTCTTAATAAACCATCGTCTTATATTTTTCGTTTTACAAACGATCTCAATCACATCAGTCATCATACAATTACACTAGAACATATAACCCAAACTATACTTGCAAATTCACATGATAAAGTGTATAAATAAACAATGGGATCTAGATACACATTTGCCTAGTCATGCATGCCATAATTTAGTGAATCTAAATGCAAGATCATGTCATAACTAATTATGCATGGATTAAATAGTTCATCACACATTACACATCATTCAAAGAAGTCAAACAATTTTAATCAATTTTCTAGTAAAATTCTAATAACCTAGAACTATTTAATCAAATGCTTTGAATCTTAAATCCATATAATACATATGAGTGAGGAAGTCACGCCCACCTGATTCTGTCGTTCCTCGGGGCGACCTTGCCTTCCTCTGAATAATCCGACATTATCGCATTGTCAAAACTGAAATTTAGAAATGAATAAAAATCTTCTCAGTTTCTATTCCATATTAAATCTAGTCTGCGACATTCTCAAACTTAAATAGTTTTTAAATTAATTATAAGGTTTAAATATCAACTTTCGCAAATTTCGAGTTATCCCTACCTTTTTGGAATTTCATATAATTAAAATAGAACAATTTCAAGCTTTTCAAATCTCCTTATTTGTCATTACTGATTATGTTTATATTGTAGGAAAATAGTAATTCTTTTAACGTGAACCTTTACTTTAAAACTAAAATTATCGTCATCACATCTCAAGTTTTTACAATTCGTTTATTTCTAATTAGATTTATAATAACTTATCTCCAAGATTTAAATAATTTATTATCATCGTGATTAATTTAATTACAAACAAAATAAGACTTCTATTTATCCAGTCTTTAGCCTCGTTCGCAGTTAAAATTTCTAGTCTTTTCCTATCAATAGAGTTTTGTTACAATTTGTACTATTATTAGTATTATTATTATTATTATCGAGTATCACTCCAAACAATTTTCATTCATTTAATTTCCTAATTTAGATGTTTAACTACTTGCATAAGTATTTATATTAATGATCTTAATTTAAATACCAAAATTAAATACTGAAATGAATGCATGAAGGATCCCTTAGTTAATTTTTGTTCCTCATTTCTTAATATTTTGTAATTATAAGATAGTTGAATTTATTAAAATTTTATTTGTTCTCATTTATTTGTATCAATTTATTTATGTTATGTTAGATTCCAATTCATGTTATATTGGTAGTAAACTATACTATAATTTCCTTATTAAAATTCAAGTTAGATTAATAACTTCCATTATAATTTCATTAGTGAATAAGCCCACTAAAATTTTAAATTCTTACCTAACTTATTGTGATCAACCGGCTGAACCAAGTTTGAAGCACCGTTGATGGTGGTTGTTGTTCCTTCCCCTTCGGTTGAACGACCTCAATTGAACCAAGATTAGATTTTTGCTTCAACTCCATCATGCTCCAATCCAACCATGAACTAAAGAAAGAAATCAAAACCAGCAATTCGTTTCTTTACTTCCCTTATTCCGGTCACGCACCCGCTGATGAAGAAACTGCTATTTCCCCCCTGTTTCAGTCGTCTCCGTCACCCGTTTTCACGATTGACCAACATCATGGAATTAAAAATCAAACACACTAAGACACACCAATCTTCACAAAACCTCAGATTTCACGGTCCAAATCCAGCCACTCCATCTTTCCGATTTCTCTGTTCTTTTTTTTTGAATTTCTGCCAGCAGCCATTGATCAACATGCCAATCACAGAAATTTCAACTTCAAACTGCAACTGGGACCATGCTGCAGTTCAGACCAAGAATTCTTCCCTCAGTTTCGTTTCCAGCTCCCGTTCCTCTGTTTTCTGCCATCCCTCTCTGTTCTTCATCGGCTCAACGCACCAGACCAACAGCTTCGACTCCAATGACTAATTTCCTTCGTCATCATCTTTCCACCAGTCCACGGAACAACACCTTCCCTTCTTCGTTCCTCAGCCAGCAACGTGAGTAGCAGCGGCGTGAAGCATCAGCAACAACAGCAGACATCATAAAACATAGCATCATGGCTCTGTTTCTTCTTTTTCAACGTCTTTTTCTCCAGTCGTTCAGTTCGGCGTCCAGCAGAGCAGAAAAATTCTGCTTCTTCCTCTGTTCCTGCAAACACCCCCATAGCAGTAGCTGCGACACCGTTGCTGACTCCCTTTTCTCCTGTCTATCAGCGGCGATGATAGTAATGGTAGCTGCATGTTCTCTTCATCCAACTAGCAACATCCATCCTCCGTTCTTGTTTCATAGCAACTTCCTCTACACTCTTTTTCTTCTGCACGATCAACTATAGCAGCACGGCTTCATTTCCGGACCTTCAACAACCACAACTGCCCACTCTCCTTTCAACGCACTATTTTTTTTTCTCCATTCGGTAGCCATAGCAGCAGCTTTGATCCTCTTCTTCTTATCCGTCCGGCAACATCTATCACCAACAACAGCAGCTTCCTCTGCCTTCTTCTTAAATCTCTTGTCAACCGGAAAATTCGAGATTCCTTCCTTTGGTTAACTTCTTCGACACACCTCCTCCTCACCGCCCAGTGATCTTTGTCACACACACTACCACTCGATTTTCTATGTATACTTATACATATGCTTTATTTTATAGGTTTGCTTAATTTATTTTCATTTTCCTAATCATGCAAATGGGTATATCTCTAAAACCTTATGATAAGATTACTATGATATAGATTTTTATCTCTTTTCCATATACTTAATCTATATATATATATATATATACCAATCATTCTTAATGTATAACCTCATTATAATGCGTATGTGTTACCGTGTTGTTATTATTATTGTTAAAATTTTTTTTTCTCCACTAATCATAATAAACATCAATTTATTTATTTATTTTTTCAGCTATTTACATATATCTATAAAATATAAAACATGGTTTTATCATACTATTATCATTATTATTATTATTTTTCGATCAAATGATATATTTCATTTTCGCATCATTCGCATCTTCGCGCGAGTGTGAGTGAGCTATGAAATGATTTCTTTACTCTTAAGTATAGTCTATGTCTATTTTAGATTGTACATAATTTTAATTCGTTTATTATTATTCATCTCCCGTTCACTCACGACATGGCACGATCACGAAGTTACGGGGTGTTATATTGTGAGATTACATGGGGTCCCATGTTCAGTTTACGTCCCATTTTTGGTAAAGCTTGTAGAGTCAGTTAGGGACTAGAGTAAACTTGAGCACAACTTTCCATCTATAGACTGATGGTCAATCTGAGAAAGTGATCCAGATTTTGGAAAATATGCTCCATAGATGTGTTCTTAATTTTGGTAGTAGCTAGGAGGATCATTTAACGTTATGTTAGTTTGCATATAATAACAGTTACCAACGAGTATTGGTATAGCACCCTTTGAGGCATTATATAGTAGACCTTGTCGATTAAATTTGTTCGGTTGAGGTTAGTGACATAGCAGTTTTTGACCCTACTTTTGTATAAGAACAAAATAAGAAAATTCAGTAGATTCATAAGAAGAGTTGTGCAGATAACCAGAGGAAGATCCTTGAGTTTAATATTGGTGATCATGTGCTCCTTTGAATTTTCTCTCGGAAGGCGCAAACTCGGTTTGGTATTTTAGGAAAACTCGCTCCGAGATATATTGAACCTTTCAAGATTTTTGAGAGAATAGGTATTATTGCATACCGATGGGCATTGCTACCTTAGTTAGCAGGAGAACACAATATGTTTCATGTATCAATGTGAAGGAAATACTAATCCGATCCCTTACGCATGATTGATTGAAGACATGTTAAGTTGCGAGAGGATTGTACATGCGATGAGGCTCCGATAGCTATCCTTGATCGAGTCATGAAACTGTGCAACAAGGAGATACTAATGGTATGTGTATGTTGGCAATTTCATGGTGCTAAATAGCAACTGAGAATAAGAGGACTACATGATAAGTCCCTTTCCTAAGGTTATGAGTGTTGCTCTGTGATATCTTGTTATCTTAATAAATTTTAAGGACGAAATTTGTTTTCAGGAAGAGAGATTGTCATGACTTATATTTTGGACATTGAGTCAATGGTTTTGACGTATATTTTTACGTTTGAATTAATGAATTATAAATAAAATATATGATTTTACGAGAATTATATAAATTAATCTGTGTATTAAATGGAAATGCGTGATTATTACAACAGTGATATTAATTAATGTGTGTTTGTGTTTGTGTGTGTATATATATAAAGATGATGAGTTAGTTGGAAAAAAAGAATTAATAAAAAATAAAACAAAATAAGAGGATAAGATAATGACGGTGTAGAAAATAAAAGGATTAATAAAATACATTAATAAGAGTATATATATGCATGAGGTGTATGGATAGAGTATGCAAACAATTTGGGGTGTTGAGGTGGGACCTACCCCAAACCAATACCTATAAATACTTCCCCTCTCATTTCATTCATGCTCATGCCAAGCTATCTGGGAAAGAGAGAAAAAGGAGAGAAAAAAAAGAGAAAGAAGAAAAGAAGAAAAAAAGGAAAAGAACAAGGAAAAGAGGAAGAAAAAGGGAAAAATGAGAGGAAAAGAAAACGCTGCCCATTTCTAAGGATCCAACGTTTTTAAAAATTAATTTTACCTTTTTTAATTTGGAATATTATAAAAGTTATGATTACAGTTTTTCTAGTGTAATTTTCAATAAAGGTGATAGTTTATGGTGTACCCAAAATTAGGGTGTGTTTTCACTTGAAGTTCAACTACACAATATATATATATATATACGAGTAGCACATAGATACATAATTTATTTGTACCAATTTAGGCTCTAAGAATTTATATAGTAATTAGAAATTGACACGTTGGAAGTATACCTATTAACACAGAAATTATAGTTGGCAAGTATACCTATTAACACAGAAATTATAGTTGGCAAGTTGTCACATCACATAGGTCGGACACACCAAACATTTAACACCCCGTAACTTCGTGATCATGCCACATTGCAAGTAGGTATGAAATGAAATAAAATAATAAATAATGCTATTCATATAAGCTTATTTTATTTATGGCAATGAAATATTTATACTAATTAACACATATAAATTAGTAATATATGGTATTGGTAATACACATAATTTTGTGACAATAAAAAATGAGTGAATTACAAAATAAAAGGGTAAATTATAAATAAACTTATAATAAGGATTAATGATTGTACAGAGAATATAGATATAAAATTTATAATAAGGTTTATATATATAAGGATGATTAGCATATATCAAAAAGATTAAACTATATATATATATATATATATATTTATAAATTTTAATGAAGTCTTATATAGATCAACATGGAAAAATTTTTTTTTTCTCGAAGTTGAAAGAAGAAGGCGGAAAACGAGAGGAATCTGGAATGATGAAGAAGAAGAATAAACCAGAAAACCTGGTTTATGGTGCGTCAAAAGTTGGGGAAGAAGAACAGAGAGCAACCAAGATTTTGTTGCTACAATCGGATGAACTAAAGAAGAAGCAGCAAGACGCAATAAAGAAGAAGAACAAAGGAATCAAGAAGCATCATGAAGTAAAATCTAGTTTTTGATTTTGATTCCTATGTTCGTGATGACAGAAGGAAAAGGGAAGAAGATGAAGAAAATTCACTGCAGGTTGTGCGTGCTGCCTCATTTCTAGTTCGTGAATGAAGATGAATGATGAAGAAAACAGAAATCTGGTAGTGAATTTGTTGGGCGTTCGGGTGACCAAGGAAGAAGAACCCATAAACCTGATTTTTGGGTTGGTTTTCAAATGGGATTTGGAGATGAATTTCTAAAGTGATTTCTGGTTTTTGAGCATACTCAAAACAGAGGAACGAAAGGGGAAGAAACTTTGCTGCTGAGTGGATGAAAATGGAGGAAGGATGAACAACGGTTCGTTTGCAGTTATGGCCGTGGTTTGTTGGGTTGAGGAATTTTGATTTGGGCTGAAATGGAGAATAAGGAGACGACGAACGATGAATAGTGAGTAATTTGGAGTAGACTGTTACGTGTTGTGTGTTTGGATGTGGGTTGTGGCTGGTAGGGAAGATGAAGCACGTGAAGAAAAACCAAATCTGCTGGTGCAATTTGAGGTTCTGCATCTCTGTTAGTGTGTTTGGTTGTGGTTGGTGTGTTTGGTTGTGGTTGGTGCATTTGGTTGTTGTTGGTGTGCTTGATTGCTGCTAATGCATTTTGTTGACGATGAAGAGGATGGAAACCAGAAATTTCTAGTTTTATAGCTGCTGGCCGTGATGTGTTGCTGCTGCTACTTCATCTACCCGTACGTGAAGAAGAGGAAGGAAGAATAGGGGAAGAAGTTGCAGCAGCATCTGGTGGTGTTTTGTTGCATAAAGAAGAACGAACCAGCAACATGTGCGGGCGTGAATGAGCTAAAATCACGGTTGTAGGTGCTATGGATTGCGAACAGAAAAGTTCTTGGGCGATTTGAGCATGAAGAACGAGTTGGATGTGAATATTTTAAATTTTGATTTTTAATTTCTAGATAGCTGAATAATTTATTAATTTATTTCTCTTTGATCTTAGATGCGTAGAATGAAAATTTGAAAATTTGAAAATTTAAACCTTGATAGTAAAACTTAGAATATTCAACATATATATACATATATATATATATATATATATAT
>JAJIYU010011047.1:0-15579 GCA_030144865.1 Tinospora cordifolia
TTATAATTTTATAATTTATAAATCATTAATTAATTAAATATAAATTAAAAATAAATAAAATTATAAAAAAGTATTAAACAATTCTTCAGAAAAATGTATATATATATATATTGAGTGAGGGACCAATAAATAAATAAATAATTCTTCAAGGACCTTTAAATAATTATTTTAAGGTACTGCCTAGTCCTCGCCTTATGGAGGCTTACCGTTTTAAACCGCCTTATCGTCTTGACAACACAGGTATTATCACGGGAGAGATCACCGTACCTATTTGTGGAAGGTACTTAAGCTTGTTGAATTGCATTTTCACTACTTTTTGGGTTTTGTGGCTAGGTGGAATGGGAGACTTTTTCGCAATGTTTACAAATTTGAGACACAACTTTGAGAGGAATTAAATTCTTGACAGAACTTTGGATATATGCCTTACCTCTAGCAATTTTTTTTTTTGTTGGTTTCCAATTGGTTGTTGAGCTGAGTAATTGTTTGTTTGTGGGGTTTGGTTAATTGCAACAAACTACAAGAAGTTTTATGTGTATGCTACCATATTTCAAGTCTGGTGAATATCTATTTTGGCCTTGTTCATTAATAAAGTTATTCTTGTTATGTCTTAAAAAAAACCCTTCACATCTTTGAGTGATTCACCTCAATCTAGATATTCTCCAAAAGCCAAAGAGAATATTCAATCCGTGCTCAAGGTTTTCTTTTATAACATCAAAGAAGAGAAGGATGTTGTTTGCATATTCCAACATTTTCTCACCCCACTTAAAAACATCTCATCATGGAGAAGTGGCATGCTTGAGATAATAATCAACTAACCCCATTCATTACCCCTCAATATGTTACTGAAAAAATACATCCTTTTATCCATGAAATTCACCGTCGCCCAAAACGTTTTTCATTGTCACAAGATCTAGAAAGACCCACTCCACTAAATCATAAGGCTTACTAGAATCAACTTGGATAATCACACCTTTCTTTTCTTTTCTATTATAGTTCTCCACCATTTAATTGGCTATCAAAACTGCATTTAAGATTTGTCTCCCTTCCACAAACACAAATCGATAATTATCAATTGTCCTATAAAGGAGTGGTCTAAATCCCGAAGCCAATTCCTTGGAGATAATTTATAGAGATTTGTGATCAAGTATATAGGTTTTAAGTCTTTCAATCAATAAGAATTGCCTTTCTTGGGGATTACACAAATATATGTGTCACTTGTTTGTATGTTGACTACCCCATTCTGAGAGACCTCTTGCAACCCACTTCCAATTTGCCTTTTCACCATTTTCCAATTTTTTCGATAAAAGGCTATAGTAAAGCCATCACGGCTCAGGTTTTTTAACCATCAAATGAGAACATCGCAACTTGATTTCATCTTCCTCAAATGGACGTTCCATCCACATGCCATCATCTGTCGGAAACTTCCCCAATTTAAGCCTTCCAAGCCCCAGTAATCAGCCATCTTTGATGCATAGAAGTTCTTGAAATAACTTGCAATTTGCTCCTCCATCCCCTCTTCATGCTCTACTATGCCACCATCTCCCAATTCGACCCTCGAAATGAAGTTCTTTATTGCTTGTTACTCAAAATTTTGTGAAAGAATTTGTAGAAGCATCACCCTCTTGTAAAAACATTCTACTCACTAGATCATTGTCCCACTTCTTCCATATTATCCATGCTCAAAATGACATTCTTTAGCTCTAATTTAATTGTTGCGACCTTCCCAAAGGTCTCCTCATCCAATTGAGTCCCTTTGACCTTCTATTTCATCATAAATTTGTGGCTCTCCAATCATGTGTAACAAAAGACGCCCACCACCCTTAAATTTTTTTACTTAAAATCTCTATGTTCTAGCCAAGTGTTCTCAATATGAAAAGGTGTGGACCCCATCTAGCTCTTGTGGCATCTAGACATAATGGTTTATGATTTGATGTCATTATTTTACATGTCTCCTACCTCTGGAATGGGAACAACCTTTCGCATCCTACATAAAACGAAAATGATCTAGACTGGCGGATGGGGGAAGATCTCATTAATGACCAAGTAAATATCACGTTATCTAAAGGTGTGTCTATGAGCTCCAACTCCTTAATTAAGTCATTGAACTTTTGCATGCTTTTAATGAGTCTTGTGCCATTTGATTTCTCATCCATGGGTTGGGGAATGTTAAAATCCTTGCAAAGGCACCAATTGTCAGCAGAAAGCACAGAAACCTTGCCACTCATCCCAAAATAAATTCCTATTTGTTGGTGAAGATGGTCCGTAGAATGCCTTTGACCTTTATCTCCTTCTTAATGCATATGGAAACAGAGAATAATCTGATCAAAGATTTTGTAATCTCAATTACTCTAAGTGGCCCATGCAATAAATTGTTTTGGTTCTCGAGAGTAGATGATGGAGCTTGATCTACCACTGATTCAGGAAGAAATACGAGATAGGTCAAGGGAACTCGTGATGGGTTCAAGTTTTTGGAGAGATTGAAGTTTTACAGGGTAAAATATCTGCAACTTTGTTATGACATATAGGAGGGGAAAGAGATGGGGATTTGCTTAGGTAAGGGGAACTGTATGCCTACTAACATTAACATTGTGGACATACTTGACATTGATGATCATTATGTTGAATCTCCTCAGTCTGCAATTGGTGTTCCAAGGAATCCTCATTCAAGCCCCCAACTCCATGAATCACATCATTCTCGAAGTTCTCATACTTTGTCATCTATATACTCGTCGAACACCCCCTCTTTCATCTTCTTTTTGAAGTGATTAACTTTAGCTTGTGCTTGTAACTTCTTCGTCTTCTTCTTCATGATCTCCATCTCAGAAGCAAAGACTCCCTTCTTAGCCTTCCTATGAATATGCACCTTCACGAAATCTCTCTCATTGCCGACCAAACAGGATGTCTCTCTAATAATGTTTTGTTCTTCCCATGTTTTTGCGTAGCTTCTCCTTGTATTTGTTCCTCAAAGAAAACCCTGTCGGCTTCCTCAATTTTAGTGTTGTGGGTGATGTTAGTTAGTCACATGTCCCATGCATTTTTCCCTAGCCCATCAACTTGACCTAGATCGTTATTGCTCTACTTGAATTTTGTCTTGGGCTAAGTATTCAAAGCTGATCATCCTTATCTGGATTGAGAACTTCCATTTCCTAAAGAAGCTTCCAAACAATGCCTTTCTGCCATCCCTCGATCCTAATACCTGTTCATTGGCACAAACTCTCCCTCTTCACGCTTCTTGTTTTAATTGGACCTTGGAGCAACATTTTTGTGTAGGGATTTTGTCACATTCTCCATTTCTTGCTGCTACTTGTGCAATTTTTCTGGTTAGACCTATGCATCTCATGGCAGCTACCATTATCATGTGGCAACCATTGAAAATCACGCAAGAGAAACTCAACAAGTTTACAGAAGTTTGAAAAGATTTAGAAGGCTCAATAAAGACAAACAAGGGGCCTATTTATAGTTAACTCTTAAGAGAAGCATGATTCCTGAAGGAAGCACGTTTTTTCTTTCAATTTACAATTCTAGTACAAAGTGCACTTTCTTTAGAGTGCCCTTTGATGTGGAACTTTGGTCTGGTACAATCTTTTGGACCAAGTGTCACCATTAAGGCAGCATGCTTTGGTCAAAATCTTAAGGAGAGAGAAAACTCTTAAGCTAATGTTGAATTATGCTTCATGTACAAAGCTCGTTTCAATCCAAAAATGTATGCCTGTGACCAGTAAGGGATCACACTTCATGTACGTAGGGTATTTCAGTCACTTAGAGATTTTCATACAAAAGTCCAAGTATGGAAGTGTGCTTCTGAAGGAATTGCACTTCGGACACATGCATGAATCATCTCTGGCTATCTAACAAAGTGACTTTTCCTATAAGGTGTGTGTTCCCATTATTCCAGAATCTATGTCGAGTGTGTTTTTTGTTTTCTGAAAATCCAAAGTTAATTTTTCTTTCAAATACATGTAAAACACATAATTTGATCAAAATAAAATTTAAACAAGTATAAAGCATATCTTGTAATGTTGAGTCAAACAATTGATCAAAGTCAAAACTAATATGAATGTCAATCTGAGTTTTTGTTGTTGTTTTTTCTAATCACGAATAATTTGAAATTATTGTGAAATAGCATTATGATTAAACCATGCAAGGTTTTTTCAATTGATTTGGAAGAATGATAGTGTGATTAAATATGCAGAAAACAGGAAGATTCGTGCATGATGTGCAAAATAAAAATGCTAGCAACTACAATAAGTCTTACAATCCTAATGAATCTAAGCAAACCAACTAATAATGCGATCTTGAATGTCTAGTTGCTTCAATCCATTATGGAGCTTGACTGCCTTTTTGCCATTGCTTTTCATGCTAATTTGACTTTTGTAATTTATCACAAGGATAGATGGCATTTCTTCACTATAGTTATCTAGATGAAAGTTGTCAGTATACACAAAAGTGTTATTTATTATCATCAAAATATTGTGGGTGACAGTCAACTGGTCAATAATGAAAACTTTTTCCTGAAGGTTGACTTCTTGTATGCTTCATAGAAATTGGGATCAAGCTTCGTAAATGTAACAGGATTGTTGAAGTCCGAAGACAGTCTATAGAAGCTTCTAGTTGAGGTTTTACAAAATATGCCAACATGGCATTTAAAAATATAGCAATTGATATTCCTGCACACATTATGCCAATAGTACTCAAATGGTGAATCCTAATATTTGAATAACACATTCTATTATTTGTCTTTTTAAGGCTTGCCGTATGATTTAGAAGTATTAGGATTTATGTCAAAGATTAAAATCAACTCCCCCTGAATTAGATTCATAAATTCATCAAGATTCAGAAGGGAATAATCTGATGCAGAAACTATCTGTTTAGGTATAGAAAAAAGGGTGATGTGTAAGTCTCTCTTTTGTGAGAGACCAGGCATATTATTGATGGTGAGCAAAGCCCTTCCTCCATTGAGAATTTTTTACAGCCCCGAACTCATCCTGAACAATACTTGATAACATGCAAGAAAAAACTTCCATCTTTAGACTTTACAGGCACCATGGGCAACTAAAAAAATTTATTCAAAGAAGTTTTGGTTTTTTGTTAGTGTGTGCCTACGGAACACAATTGGTTGACACAAATCTTTTGGTTTGCGCTAATGATCTTTTTGATGGTATTTTATTTTTAAATTTTTAATTTGATGTTTTATTAATCTATTTTTAGTGAGAGTGAAGACCATGAACGAGTGATATGAAATACTAGGTCCTTTAGTAACTAAATTTCTTGTTTCCTTCCACTATCCCTGTTTGTTACTCAAACTTGTAAGACTTCCTATTATTTTACTGCAGATAAGATTAGGCCTGGAGATGTGGGTCTTGACCAAGAAGCACAGTTGGTACGTGGATGGAAAGGTTCTGCACATGGTATTAATGGAAAGAAAGGGCGTAATGGAAACAACCAATATCCACCTCCAATCAAGTATCTGCATTTACACGAGTGTGAAAGCTTCTCTGTAAGCATTAGATGATAGATCCCAACAATTCTTTGAACTTCCTATTTAAATGTCTATAAAAAACATTGCATTTTCAGAATAGTTGAATATATATATATTTTTTTTTTGGAGAAAAGGGGATAGGTTGATGTATTGATTTGTTAGTGGGTTCTGTGTAATTGGCAGATGGGTATTTTTTGCATGCCTCCATCATCCATCATTCCACTTCATAATCATCCAGGGATGACTGTACTGAGCAAGCTCCTATATGGTTCTGTACACGTGAAATCATATGATTGGCTCGATTTATCGGAAACTACCGATGTATCAAGAGGTTTTTTAATTTAGTTTTTCTTTTTTCCTCTTGCATCGCATATGTACCACTACTGTTGTTTTTTTAATTTGTTATTGAATGTGTAATGTGGAAGTAAAATTAAGTTTTTTTTTAATTTTTAGTTTTTTAAATAGTTGGCTTTCTTCTTGTAATCTAGTCTTTTGGAATAGTTGCTTTTTCGGACATTTATATTTTTCTTCTTGAGAGTTAAAAAACATATATTAATCAACAAAAGCATAGTACATTGGAGGAGCAAAGGTAACAATATCACAACTGCTGTGCAAAACAAAAAAGGAAAAAACATGTTAATTTAACGACCCAGAAACTGCCCACAAAAACATGAAAAAACAACCAGAAGCCAAGCAACCTTTAAACACTTCCCCCAATTCCAAGTCCAAGCAGTAATAGAGAAATTGCTATTCAATTCAAAAGCTACCACACCGTGAGCTAGCAAGAAAGGAAACATCGAGCCAAACCTCTTTTGAGGTCCTAAAGACTCCCTCAAAGATTCTAGCATTATGTTCCATCTAGATTAGATGAATAGGTAGCAAGGTTAGCCATTGTCATAATCTTAGATTGTCTTCCATTTAAGCCACTTGCATGAGAATTTAAGAGAGCTTATTCAAGGGAAGAGGGAGAAGTGAATTTGCTCCTAATTCTAACCTGCCACTCTTCCAAAATCCTGTAGGAGAAGTCACACATGAAGAAAAGATGAGAACTTCGTTTGCATTGTTCAAGCATGAGTGATAGTAGTGTGGAAGCAAATGAATGAGAGGAGAATGCCTTTGGAGATCATAATCTATGTTAAGCTTGTTGTGGACCATAATCCACTCAAAACTTTTAACCTTAGATTAAACATAAGCGTTTCAAATCATTTTAGCTAATGAGAATGAAGATAAAGAAGAGTCATCAATTAAGAAATAAGTAGATTAAACATGTATAGATTCATGTGTGGTGAAAGGACCATGAAAATCTATTGAGATCAGAGGTCAAGAGAGTAGGGTTCAAATTTTCAACAGGGATAGTAAGGTTGAGAGTAGTATCTTTGCTCAATTGTTGGAGTGTCAGTAATAAACATGCTCCACTGGTTGACATCACGTTGGTTGTGGGAAGTAATGAAATGAGTGATAGGGTGTATATGAAGACGTGGTAAAGTAGAGGGAACAACTCAGCTAGGGGGAAGGAGGGTATCGTTCAGCCATCTATCTGCCTAGCACCTAAAAGAATTACCATTTCCTAGCCTAGGCCGAAAATGAAAAAAGGTATGAAGTAAGTTAACACATTTTCAGGAGCTATGGTAGGTAGCCTTGATGGGAGGGTTAATTTGTTTTCTAAAAGTAATATGCCCAAACTTGTTGGTAACAACTATATAGCCCAAATAACCAAATCCTCCTTATGATATCTCCATATTCACTTTGCACAAAGAGCCACATCAAAATGTTTTCAATGCCAACGCCACTGTTATTCATTAAATGTTGTACAACTTTCCTATTCAAAGGTAGGATCCATTAGTCTAGTCATGTGCACCCCTTTCCAAAAGAAGCCCTTTATTTTCCTCGCTATGCACTTGGCTGTAGTGGTTGACATACGAAAGAGAGACAAATAGTAGGAAAAAATTGTTGATAAGATTGAATTGATGATTGCATGCCTTACCACCCCACAAGAGGTAATCTCCCTTCCATGGTATGAAAATTAGTTGAATTTTAACGAAATTAGCCGAATTAATTTGGACAATCAAAGTGGAGTCCACTTGTAATTGTAAAATTACAACATTTCATCGAAATCTTAAAAAAAATTAGCAATGTTCACATAATACCGAAGTTTTGACAATTTTTGCGAAACAAGAAAAAAGCATAAGATTCGTAAAAAAAGATATTTTTATGAAAGAATTTATATGGTGCATAGAGATTTTTTTTGTATAATCATAACGATTGTAGAAAAAAAATCTTTCTCTATTAATGAAGAAGATTAAAGGCGAGAGATGTGCAATTGGTGAGTAATTATCCAAAAGAAAGAAGAACAAGCAGTAGCCTTGAGGAGAGACAATAGAGAGAAGAAAAAAAAAAAAAAAACTAAAAACATAAGAGGAGAGACATTGAGAGATAAACCAGAAATGAGAGTCGTGTACTGTAATCGATAGAAAAGATCGAATATATTTGCGCTTGCAGCAACTAGCAAGCTAATGATCAATCGAGTTAGGGTTTATGTTCACGACCATTAGGGTTTGACATTAAGTTTCTTTTCTTTTTTTTTTTTTAAATAATAATTTTAAGTTAATATGTGCAATGTTTATTAACTTCACCTCTTTGCCAAAATTTTTTCCTTTCCATGACGAAAGTCATGGAAACCTCTACTCAATCGTAAGCCTTTTAGAAGGTACTGTCAAGCACCACAGTTTGGAATTTTCTAACTTTATAGTCTTTGAGCTTCATTCACCATGAGGACATCTATCCTAGCATGAACTAATCTAAATTAGGATTCACCAAAGGTATTGTGTAAGATTAGATTTCCTCTAATCTATGAGAGTGTCTTTGAGATAATCTTGTAGATGGTAGAAACTAAGTTGAAGGGTATATATGCTAGAGGGTGTCTAGAATATCTCTTCTTCGGGATAGGCAACTGAAAGTTTTATTTGCCTTAATATTGGTCACACCACTTTTGTAAAAACAAACGCATGGTAACCATAAAATCACCCTTCTTGATATCTCAAGAATTTTTATAAAATCTTTTCGCCATGGTAAAGCTATCGAGATGGGAGTTTTGCTACCATTACAACTAAAGACAATCGTGTGAACCTCGTTGAACTTAAAAGGGCACTCCAACTAAGCAACATCATCCTCATTGAGTTGATGTCAATCGATGTCATCCAATGATACAAAATCACCCTTTCATAAAAGAGAAAACCTTCCAACAATGGCATCATCATAATCGTCATCCTAGAGATGAGAGAATTGAATCTCCTATTACTCAAAACTCTATGGAAGACACTATAATTTGCGTGACTTTATTCAATCCATTGAACGTTAGCCCTTTGCATTACCAATCTAGTATTCTTTCAAATGAACGTTAGCCAACTCAAACTTAGCATGCAAACAAACGTCAAATGTATTACCTGACAACACATTATGACCTTAATGAAAATTGTAGGACCCAATGAGCTCCTCAAGATCCTTCATTCTAAACTTCATGGAACTAAAAGAGTTTGGAATTTCACACCTTGATCTTCTTTTTTTTTATTTTTTATAACTCCAACAGCTTGAGCATAAGTTTACGTGCTTTTTGACTTGAATTAGAAATCTCATTCCACCGCATGCTAACCAAATTTGAGAAGCTAGAAGAATCAAGAGAAGCACTTTCAAACAAAATGGAGTGGGACCTCACTAGTGTAGGCTAAAACCAAAACAACCAAGCAAGTGATAACAAACTATGTGAGGCAAAGCTTCTTTTTTGTTTCTTAGAAAAAGGCACTAGCAACCGGGAGAGAAAACAACTTGGATATTCTTGAAATTAGACCCTGTTGAACGAGCATTGATGAGCAGAGAGTCTTTCAAGCCGAGTACAACAATCAACAAGTCGAACATTTTGCATACTTGTGGTTAATCTTGTGCTATTAATCTTCTCATCAATAAATCTCACTGTATTGAAATCATCTCCCAAATACTAATTTTCACCACAAAGAGCAGTTTGCGTAGCAATCTCATCCCAAAAAAGGAGGCCTATCACAATGGAACTTGGTCCATAAATACTATACGACCACCAACATCACAACCATCATTGTTGACCTCAATAAACACCAATAAGTTGTCAATAAGGCAATTGATAACAATCGATTGATTTAGAGTCCAACGTAATAAGCCTACCTTATGTAGAGTAGATTGCAAGATGGTACGTCCAACCTTTGACTAAGAGCCCCATAGTTGGGAAACCAAATACCCAATCACCACCACTTTTTAAGTTTCTTGAAGTATCATCCGATTTGATTCTCCCAAAGCAATGTTTTCAAGGTATTGCCTATGTTGTTGCTTGGGCATTTTGGGAAGAAAACAGTTAGGTGCAATGCTGTGCAATGCTAGGGTTTTAGTGGGGAATTATGTAAATGTTTAAAAAGTTTACTAGGATCTCTAATTAAAAAAGTGTCGAAAGCAAACATGAGTTCAATAGTAAATTCTCATACCTCTCTCTAAACCTATTCTTTCTATTTGCTTTGACCAAGTAAACTTTTTAAAATATTTAAAAAGTTTACTAGGATCCCTCCAACAATTGACATTTGCTATCTAACATTTGTTTTGTTTTTTTCACAGGAAAATTTTTGTTTTAATCAAATCTCTTGAACAATGTATATGGTGGCATGCATTAATGTTGTGGAGATTCTTGTTACCATCCAAATTTTTCTCAGATAGAGCATGGTTATGGGGATTGCTTTCAAGAGAAGACTTGCATAAATTGTTAGGCAAAATGAGGGGAAGCTCGCATTCACCATCCTAATTAAAATGAGAGGGGCGCACCTAGGTGCCCAACTGAAACTGATAAAGGTGGTCATCATCAATGTTGTGAAGGTGTGGCCTAGCTCCCTCAAGTGCTTAGACGGTGGCTTAAGACCTATAGGGAGATCTTTGTAATATAAATTTTTGGGAGGGGCTTGAATTTTTATTTATTTATTTTGAACCCTAAATTAATAAAAACTAAATAATATATTAAAACAAATAACATAGTTTATTTTAATTATGTATGTATGTATGTATGTATGTATGCATGCATGTGTATATGAAGTGAGAAACTAATAAATAAAATATATTATTATTCAAGGACCTCTAAATAATTAATTGATGACCCACATTAGACCCAGTTAGGCTTTGCCAAGGCCTCGTCTCGCTTTGTAGAGGCTTAACTCCTAGTTTCGCCTTTCTGCCTTGACAACACTGATCATCATTGCTGCCCAGCATATTTTTGCAGCCATATTGGTCTAGACATACCTTGCCATGATCTTTGTTGTCAAAGTTGGAATTGTCTGCTCCTTGCCAGAGAAACTTTGACAGTCCCACACCAGGCACTTTCTCTCCAGGCCACTAGTGCTTGTGATGGTGATCTACTTTGCCGGTAGAGAATCAGCAGTGATCCACGAAGAGCTTGAATTTTTTGGAGCTGGATCTTGTTATCTCTTGAGCATATAGCCATACTGAAAAATTAGTTATCGTCCTTCTATTCATGGTAGGAGTTTTAAGTAAAAAGTTTTCTGCTTATTTCAGGAAAATACATAGTATTTTGTTTGTTAGAATCTAGACGTGGAAGCTGTTGGCGAAAGAAAATTATGGAGAATATTAGTAATAATGCAAAATTTTCTTATAAGTTGAGTAAACTGTTGAAATTTTCTTATGTGTATACAATTTATAATTCTTTTTATATGAGAATCGTTGTATCTTTGTTAATACTTGGAATCATAAATATTTATTGAATGCTATGTGAATAATTGCTGCATATCTTGAAAACTAGGACATCCTTTAATCATTGCTTGATTTTGTTTATTGTTAATTATTGTCTTAATAATATTTGATGGTGTAATATGCAGCAAGACCTGCAAGACTTGTTAGAGATGATGAGATGTCAGCACCTTGTGGTACTACTGTTCTTTATCCAACAAGTGGTGGAAATCTTCATTCTTTCAAAGCCATCACTCCCTGTGCTCTCTTCGATATTCTATCACCTCCTTACTCCTCAGAGGATGGTCGACATTGCTTATACTTCCACAAGTCTCCAAATAAGGATCTTCCAAGTAAGTTACTTCCTCTTTAATTTATTTTTCTTGGTTAGTGTAGTATTTTCTGAACTCTACTTAAAGCTTCTAGAATTGGTTTGAGAAATAATAGGAAAAGTATTTTTTTAAGTCAGTATTTTTATTTATTTATTTATTTTTCTCTCTCTAATTGAAGCAGAGATATGGACTTTACAAGAATAAACCACAAAAAAATAAAAAAAATAAAGAGCTTAAGCCTCTACCAGAGAAACACAGGTTTCAAAGTAGTATAGGCTAAAATAGAGTTTCAAATATTACCTTAAAGGCTAAAACACTCGATTTAGTTCTTTTTGAACATTTTTGAAACTTATCAAGATTATGGTAATTATCTCTTTAAAGGTATTGATGAGTCGAGTGGAATAAATGCCTCGGAAGTAATATGGTTAGAAGAGTATCAGCCACCTGATAGCTTTGTGGTTCGGCGAGGGGTGTACAAGGGCCCGATTATAAGGATTTGAGTTTTGCAACAGTTGACTTGAGTGTACAATACCATTAGTCGGTGGAGGCTATGCTTTCAAATTGTAGGACGGAATCATCAAGGTGAGAATTACTTCTGTTATATAAGCTGTTGATAGTGAAGGGAATAATTTATGATTACAATCACAGTTGTGTAAGTCGTGGCATTTTTGGGTTTTTGTACATATTTTCATTGCTACCTCTTTAGCATCTTCCCTCCCGCACAACTCAACTCAACTCTTCTAGGTATTAGAACAATGACTTGGGGAACTCCAATCTCATAGGGGTGGATGAGCAGTAAATTGAGAATGAAAAACCAAAAAAAAAAAAAAAGGGGGAGAAAAGAAAAGAAAAGAAAACACTTCTTTGTGGTCTCATGAATGAAGTTTATAACTGAGGTAGTGATTTTACCCTTTTTTTTGTTTTTTTGGTTGAGTTTACCTGTACTTTTATTTGCAATAATGCCAAAAAAGAGGAAAAGAGAAAGAACAAAATACTGATTGAATCTTATTCTTCCCTTTATTTACATAACATCAATCACATTGTTAGATTTAGGTGGTTGTGGGGGCTAGAGTTCAAATGACATCTGTTATTTGAACGAAAGCAGCCAATGTCGATGGCCACCCATCTAGTAAAAGGCTAAGCTGTGTCTCCTTTGCAATGCCGTATCAGACTGTGTTGCAGAAGCATATACTCCATGACTCTGAAAGAGATTCTCTATGTAAAAAGTTAACGCTGAATTGAGTGAAGAGTAATTTTGGTGCGTTCCGACTGAAAAACGCTATTTAAACTCCAAAACCCAACATGACTCTGAATTTCCAACCCAGTGACGTGGACTTGAGGATTCATTAAGATTCGTGTTGCCTTCTATTTTTGACTTTTCCAAAAGAACAGATGTCACTTGTTTGCCAAATGGTATCATCATTAGGATTTCAAGTGCCTGTCTCCTCCTCTATCTGCTAGGGAGGTGATTGGATGGGTTTGGAATTTGGCTTCAATACCCGTCAATGGGTTTAATTTGATGTTCTTTCTTTCTTTCAGTACCCATCAATAAACTTTTGAAAAAAAAATTAATTTCATTATTTATAGGTGATTTTTGGTTAAGTGTTTTTTAAATTAAGATAAATCAAGCTTTTGTAAAAAAAAATGATATTTCCATAACAGATTAGTAATTTATTTTTAGTGAAAAGTAGTTCTAGTATTCTAATAAATTAGTTTTAGCATTTTTAAAATTTTAATTATTAAAATGACAAATCTTATATGACTATTTATTAAAAAACCGTTTTGTACTTAAAAAATTATCTGTAATTTTAGAAAACTATTCTAGAAGAGCTAATTGTTGGACCAGATATTTGATAAATACATTTGATAGACCACGTCGCGCCTCAGCGCGCAAGGTGCTAACCGCAAGCTATTGGCCAAGATGGCATTTCAGCGAACATTGTCTCGTGCAACTCCTAATCGACCTGTCGTGCAAGATGGATAAAGGCGTCTCATCACAGATCATCCTTGTTTTCTCTACCTTATCATCCAATTGCTGTCTAAATCTTTTAACGCAACTAATTAAATAATTTTTCGTTAGTTTATTATAATTTTTTAGTCCTAAATTATTTTTTAACTAAACAATAAGCGAACTACGGGCTTTTTTTAAAATAATATAAAGAATAAATTATTTTTAAAATATTCAAAT
Source organism: Tinospora cordifolia (assembly GCA_030144865.1). NCBI lineage: Eukaryota > Viridiplantae > Streptophyta > Magnoliopsida > Ranunculales > Menispermaceae > Tinospora > Tinospora cordifolia. Next base: position 13,748 of record JAJIYU010011047.1, read on the forward strand.
CACCAAATGTATATTTCATATACCCACTTTTTTATAGTAACCGTAATATGTACATGACATCTGATATATATATATATATATTTTTTAAAATTTTTTCACGTAAGAGAAGTGTTTTTTTTTTAAATTGTTTTTAGTGTAATTGGAATTTACAGTGAAGGCATCTTTTCAGAATACGCCTTCATTGTAAATAAATTATTTTTGTTCACTGCAGATAATCAGGGAGGGGTGTTCTTACGGTCTTTTGGCAGCGATGACATAATTTTTTGACCTCTGGATCAAAATTTAGATGTGTCACTCTTTTTTCAAGTTTTCGATGAAGATTTTACAAACTTGAAAACCTGTTTGTGTTCACTGTAGGCAATTTGGGAGGAGTTCTCTCGCAGGATTACTTACAATAAGTTCTTATTGCCTCCCACAACCCTTTGGAAGCGATGAAATAATTTTTTTGACCCTTGGATTAGAATTTAGATATGTCACTCCTTTTCAAAGTTTTCAGTGAAAAAGGAGTGACACTTTCGGAAGGTCGTAGGAGGTAATTAGAACTTGTTGGAAGTGGTCCTGCGAGAAAACTCTTTCCAAATTGTCTGTAGTGAACAGAAACAAGTTTGTCAAGTTCATAAGTCTTTACCGAAAACTTGAAAAATGAGTAACACATCCAAATTTTGATCTGGGGGTCAAAAATTATTACATCGCTTTCGGAGGGTCGTGGGAGGCAATTAGAACTTGCTGGAAGTGGTCCTGTAAGAAAATTCCTCCTAGATTGCTCGCAGTGAACATAAACAAGTTCTCAAGTTTATAAGTATTTATTGAAAACTTGAAAAAGGAGTGACACATTTAAATTTTGATTTAGGGTTCAAAATATTATTCCTTTACTTTCGGAGTATCGTGGGAGACAATTAGAACTTATTGAAAGTAGTACGGTGAAAAAAACTCATTTCGAATTGTTCGCAGTGAATAAAAATAGGTTATTTACACTAAAGGCTTCTTTTGTAAATCTTAATTACATTAAAGACATTTTTTAAAAAGACGCCTTCTTATACGTGAAAAAAGCCAGGTTTCTTGTACATATGACAGCTACTGTAGAAAGGTGGGTATATGGGTATAAATTCAGTAAATTAAATATTTTAAAAATAATATATTTTTTAATATTAATTGCAAAAAAAGTCTGTGTACGATTGTGATAAAAACAAGATTTTTTCCCTGTTTTTATTGCTAAAAATAAAATTAGGTCATGAAAGATCTGTTTTATTGCTTCAATGAGGTGCATATTTTCATGTAAATATTTATAAGAAATATAATAAGATTAGGAATATCAACATCTTCGATCCTTCAACAGTTTCTGCATAGATTTCTCAATCATTAGATTCTAAAGTATAAATAGCTGAAAACTTGAATGGAAGAATGAGAAAAGATATGTGATTGAGCTTGGACAACGCTACTAAAGGTTGAAGAGAGAAATTGTTCTCAAGACACCTTTTTAAGTTTTGACAGCCACCTGTTCTGACACAGAAACAATAGTTATTGCCTTTTTGGAGAATGATAATAAATGTTTTGGTATTTTATAAGTAAGAGGTTTTATCATACATATAGAGAAACTTTCCAAAAATCCTAAACCCCTATTACCAGCGGTTGAGATTAAAAGATTTGAAACTAGTACACTCAAAGCAGGGCCGGTGTAATACCCACAAATTTTGATGTTGTAATACTCAAAATTCAAAAAGAAAAAAAAATTGAAATTTACTGTTACTATTCAAATATACGGTTACTGTGCACAAATACGGTCACTATTTTGTCGGCAGACAAAATAACTTTCGGCGGGTTACTGTAGCTAC
>JAJIYU010011048.1:0-15605 GCA_030144865.1 Tinospora cordifolia
AACGGTGGCTAGAGCCCAAGTGGGTGTGTCTTGCAGAGATGGCGCAGATGACGAAGAAGAAGAAGGAGATGTCTTCTCCTCTCCCCCACCCATCTTCTTCTTCTTCTTCTTTTCAAGTTTACAATATCTAGCTAGCTAGCTAGCTAGCTCAGAAATATGGGAAATTCATCTGGATTTAACTAATTAGAAGAGAAAATTATATTGAGATTGATTGGCAAGAAGAAGAGTAGGTGCTGAGGAGGGTTGCATCTATGACTAAATTTATTAATATGGTTGGCCAGTTTGGGCACATTAATCGGTTAGGACCAGTAGCGGCAGTTGGACTGAGTCATGCGGAACTTTGTGACTGGATCACCGGTCCAGATTTAAAATACCAGTCTCCATCAGAAGCAAGCCTGTGTTCTGCATCGCTTTGACTGTCAATTATTTTGGTTATAATTTAGTCAAACGTGTAAAAATAAACTATCCCAAGGACGCTAGTTTGGCCCTGCATTAACTATGACGGAAGGGGTTGGAAGAAAAAAAAAAAGAGGTGGGGACACGAAGTCACGAACCGTTGACGAAGGGCGGTTCATGAACCTTAGAGGTGGAGAAACCGTCTCCAAAAACTTTTTCTAACTGTCCTAATATTCAGATTTTCGCAGAAAGAGGTCCATATTTAAGCATTGGAATATAGGTCCTCTAATTTGAAATATTAGCATCGGAGGCACATAATCTAATCAACCTATTAAATAATAAAAAAATAATTTAATTTTACCTTTTTTGTTGTACAAAATTAATAACAAAATATTTATGTTACTATATTTTTTATTTTTATTTTTATTTGAGTGATTCATTATGCATTAAAAATAAAAAGGATAGAAAGATATTTTTTAACCTAATCTCAGTTATTTAAATAGAAGTTAAAACGAGAAAGTTATTCTTATTTAAAGTGACATTTAATTAATCAATTACGCGGTTCACAACATAAAATAATATTAACTTTTTTATTCAATTCGAGCATTTTAAGATGTGTTAAGAAAATAGACAAAATATATATTTAAATTAATTTTAAATTACTCAAATCAAACTTAATACGAGAGAGTTCTAATAATTTGAAGCGACTACTTGTATTCTTAATAAGTTACCATGCGATTAATTACTTAATTATGGAGTTAATTAATTAACCATGCAGCTAGTGATTTTAAATAGTCATTATTTTTTTCATTTTAACTTTGATTTGAATAATTTAAAATGCATCAGAAAAAGAACAAAAAGATCTTTACTATAAATTCTAAATTGCTCATATAAGAGCTAAAACAATAAAACTATAACTATTTGAAGTCACTAACCATGTCATTAATTAATCAATTATGCAGTTAATAACTCAGTCACCAAGTTAACATCATGTGTTTATTTTAAATGGCTGGAAACAAAATTGCCACCATGTAATTAATTAAGTTACTGTGCAGTTAATTAAATCACTCATTGCATCTTAACTTCAGTAATTTAAGATGTATTGAAAAGATGACAAAATGATCTTTCTAATGAAACCTAAATCACTAAAACCAAAGTTAAACAAGAGAGTTATGACTTTCTGCTTATATAGCTAACACGTGATTAATTACGTAACTGCACAATTAATTAATTAATTAATTAATCATAACTTATTGAACTTTAGTTTGAGCCATTTAAGATGTATTGAAAAAAGAACAAAAGATCTTCCCAACAAATCCTAAATTACTTGAATAAGAAAAACCATAAAATTATAGCCATTTGAAGTTACTGATCATACAATTAATTAATTAACAGTGCAGTCATTTAATTAACCATGTAATGGTAATTCTCACCTGATTTTATTGTAATTGTAATTCAGTCACGTGAGTCTATTTTAAATGGTTGAAAAACAAAATTATGGCCACACAATTAATTAAGTTACCGTCACTACAACAACTTTAGTATTTAGCAATAAATAATTTTTTTGTTGCTAAATATCACTTTTACCAACAATATATTATTTTTATTACAATATATTACTTTTAACAATAAGAATATTACTTTTGTAATAATTTTTTATAAAAAAATTATTAATCAAAATAGCAACAAACTTTTTTTTTTTACAAAATATGACTTTTAGCAAAAAATAATAGTTTGTTGTTACAAAAAAAAAAGTTAATTAATGTTACTAACAAAACACTACTTTTGTTACTGTTTTTTTTTTTTTAATAACATTGTAACATGCTATATTTTGTTGGTAACATTGCCCCATCTTCAATGGCGACGAATCTCAGCTCGATCAAGTGGAAATAAAACCAAACATGAATCTCTGCTCGACCAAGTGGAAATAAAACAGAAAAGAAGAAGAAGAAAGAGAAACCCTAGCATCGATTCAATCGATTTGTCAGATTTCTTCTCGTCTCACTCTGAAAATGAAGATTCTGAGGTCGAAGCCGTCACCTCACAAGCAAAGGATCTTGTAGTTCTTGAGCAGATTCCATCGATCAATGTCTCCGGTGTTTTTGACTTTGTTCTACCAACCGATCTATATAGCATATTTCGCAAGCTCAAATCGTTTCCAGAAACCAAAACTGGACCTTCCAGTTTCAATTCACAAGTCGAAGCCAGAGTTATAATCGCAAATCCTTCTGATGAATCAGCCAATGATCATGAATTCGACGAGAACAAGTTCATGACCAATCTAGAAAGCAGATTCTGCAAGCTCAAATCATTTCCAGAAACCAAATCCGGACCTTCCAATCTCAATTCACAAGTTGAAGCTAGAGTTACAACCGCAAATCGTTCTAATGAACCAGCTGATTATCACGAATTCGATGAGAGTGAGTTCAAGAGCGCAACTGAAGGTAATAAAGCTAGTCTCGATCGGAGCAAAAATGTTTTGAAGTTTCTTTCTTCTTCTTCGATATTGTTTGCATCATCATTCGAAGATCAAAAACGATGAGCTGAAGGATTGGGGAAACGATGAGCTAAAAAATTGGGGATACCAGGTACTCCTATTTTGAAGTTTTAATTTTCTCATATAAGGAGCTCCATGCCAAAAATGTTAGCAGTGAATTAAATAGTCAGTATTTTCTTTTTCAAGCAAGAAGTCTTCCAATAAATAAACTTATATCTGCATACCTGATTGCCAATGGAATTGTATACTCCTTCCAGGTGAAAAAGAAACTTCTCTATCTTTTAATTGGTGTGAAGGACTGAAAAATGACCTAAAGCCACATGGTGTTATTCCTAGTCTCTACGACAATATAACTATGCGTCCTAAAAATTTATCTATTGATGACAAGTATGTATTTGGTTGTACGTGCAAATAAATTAGAAGCATATTGCAGTGGAGGTATCCAAACTCTTTCTTTCAGGTTATTGTTGTCGAAATTCTACAACTAAAATAGATTAAGGATTTCCTCACGGAAATGAATTTATATTTTGGTGGGCTTTGCTGGTTCTTGTCAAAAGATGGGCCTTAATCTCTATAGTGATGATATTTTGCCCACTTAACCACCTATAGGCACACTTTTGGGCAAATAGAAGGGGAAATCTACACTTGTATGTCATGTAATAAATTATTTAATGTGGGATTTTAGCTCTTCAAGATAAATGCTTGGAATCCATAGTTACATGGATTTTTTTTCTTTTGTTGGTACATGATTAATGCTTGGAGTTCGTAGTTATAATGGACAATGACAATTTCTGCTTGTCCTTGCTAAATTATATGATACAGAGCTATTCACATATCAATATTCAGAGCTTTTGCTAATAATATTATTCTTTTCTTGTTTATCTTCTAGTGAGTTTTCATTTATATTCTGATCTATTTGCGTATTCCATCAAAAACTGCAGGCACAGACAGTTTATGGGGCTCTCCATGGCTTACAGGTTATTTTGCTGCCAATTCAATTGCAGTGTATTTTGATTAGCATTCGTTCTTTTTTCTTTTTTTTGGCATATTGGTCAAATTGTTAGCTACTTAGCTAGTTTAAAGTCCTTTCAAATTTATAATACTTGTGTGGCATAAATAATTGGAAAAAGGCTGTGAATTTTATTAAATTGAATTATTTGGCATATCTTGCAGACATTTAGCCAATTGTGCCATTTCAATTTTACGACCAGAGCAATCAAAGTTCCCCAAGTCCCATGGGCCATTCTTGATGTACCAAGATTTCCATACAGAGGACTTCTAATTGGTAGATTGTTTCTTTTTCACCTTTACTTTATCATAGTTATTCTTGAGTTATGTTTGCAACAATCAGAAGCAATTATATGTCGCCAGCTTACTTGATTCCTTCTATGTCTTGAATATATCTTTTATTGGTCATGCTCTGTTTCATGCAGTTCTCCTTATCTCTTACCCGGTGAAAATTTTCTAACGCATCCGTCCAACTTTTGAATGGTAGGGAAAAGGAGAACTCAAGTAACTGAGGCTTCATTTGGTTTATGATCCAAATCCTGGAACACAACCAAAAGAATGAAAGCTCAAACAAATTTTTGTTGCTAATTTTTTTATTTTTTATTTTATTTTTTTTGCAAACATGTTGTCTGCGCAAACAGAAATATTCTACATGCCAAATGTGTTTTTGACATTTTCAAAATTTGAGATCAAGAAACTCTAATCTAAATCACAAATCAAACATAGCTAAAATGTATAATTTTATCCTGGGTGTTGTATAATTTTGTTTACGTATCACATCCCAAAAGTGCTACCATTGTTGCTGTTGCTTGTTTCAAAAATCTTGATACTTGCCATTTGTACTCTTCTATGGCCAGTGAACATGTTTTGTTGAATTTCTGAAGACTCTTACATGTTGTAATATTTCCTCAAATTAACTAAACCAAGTGGACAAACTTTCAATTCTGTACCATTGCTCTTCATACTAGCTTCAAAAGTTGTCATGTTACCACTAATGAAAATGCACAATGGAAAATTGCCAAAGATCTCAATTGTACGATCGATACTCTTATGAGGCACTGCTGGCAGTGGAGGCATCAAGACCTTCGACAATGTGATAAATTGTTTTGATAGATTTTAGTACTGCCTACTAAAATGTGTGTGATTTGTGTGTCAGGCTCACCATCTTGCTTGAGGCTAATGCTCTGGTCATGTAGAATTATCCATTTCCATAATTTATTTATTTAATTAATTTTTGTTTAAACTCCACCTTCTATTTGGATTTACTTTTTTTTTCCTTTAGTTTCTAAATAGCTCATTTGAAGTCTCCTCTTATGATTCCCTCAAAAAGCTATCAACTGTCAAGATTGGGCCTTCTGATCTTGTTTGATAAGAGTGTCTTGCTGATCCATTTTACTTTTCCTTTTTTTTTTCTTGGAGAAATGGTCAATTTACTCGAAAGTGTAAAAAACTTGAAAAGGGGAATTTTATCTAGTAGATTGTGACCAGAAACAATTTTTTTTTTTTTGTGCTCAGGGGTGTTGGCTATCCTTCTCTGTGGCCATCACCAACTTGTCAAGAGCCACTTGATGTCAGTAATGAGTTTACTTTCAAACTAATAGATGGGATTCTCTCAGGTACTGATACTCCCCTAGTCCTTTCGGAGTAGTACATTGTTATAATTCTAACCTTTTATGTGCTCTAGAATTCAGCAAGGTTTTCAACTTTAGATTTGTTCACTTGGGAGGTGATGAGGTTGACACAAGTAAGTATGAAAATTTGGTTTTTCATATTTTCATTTTTGCGTAATATATTGCAATTAACCTTATTAAGCATATATTGTTTCTCAATATCTGAGCAAATGCATGAGCTATTCATTGTTTGAAGAAGAAGTGGAAGCAACCAAACAAACACAAACACTCAAATAATCAAACAATCCAAATGGGCAAGAATGCACAAATTTATGTGGTTTGATATTACCTATTTCACGGGAAATAAGAATCAGTTCACCAATGAGAGAAATAAATATTTTACAACCTCTCTCTCTCTCTCTCTCTATATATATATATATATATATCTCTCTTATATCAGACAACTTGATAAAGATTTATATAACATAAGGAGTTCGAATTAGTTTCCAATACCAAATCAGTTTCCAAACCAACTAGGAATATTTATCTCTTATATCAGACAACTCAATGAAGATATATATAATACAAGGAGATCGAATTAGTTTCCAATACCAAATCAGTTTCCAAATCAACTAGGAATTTGTTCACAAGGAAACCAAGAGACAATTAGAAGTTACAACTGAAGTGAACCAAGCCACCAAATCTAACATTATTCACCTGGCATGTGCTTAGTAGAGACCACATCTCTACTTTAATTTGGACTATAACTCTCACAATCATTGTTTTTATGTTTTTGTTATGGTCATTTGCTTATTAGGATAAATATTATCTCCTCATCCAAACCTTTACAAGACTTCACATTTTAACATATCCACCTTGTTGATCTCAAGTTGCTGGGCATTAAAACCTCAAATAAGGAAGTGGTAAGAATCTCAAGAAACTTCATTTACTTAACCATATATTACTTCTACATTCATTGAACGTATCAGCTACACTCAAAAGGGCATGACGTCTTTCTTGTGAGCATGTAGTGAACTATAGAAGAGAAAGATGCATCTCAAAATCTTCTTGTCCAATTAAGATTATTGATTAGTGTGTGATCTTCTAATAATAGCTTGATTTATCCAAGATTACTAGAAGAGTGTGCATTTTGGAAATTTCACTACCTAGATTATAGAAAATATTTGGAAATTTTTTTGGGGGGAGAATTTCTGTTGTTGTCATGATGAACTGATACATGGTTTTGAATACATGTAAATGATGCAGATTTTATAATACGTATAGAATGAGCCAACAGCCGATGATCAGCTTGATGTTGAGTTTCTTCAAGACAAGGGGGCTATAAAGCAGACAAAAGGGTATATATACTCTATGTTATGATCATTCCTTGCTTTAAAAAAAAATCATTATTCACTGAACATGGCCTTTCTTTATTTTGAAATTCTTCTACGAGTCATTGCTCCTATTGAAAATAATTAATGTTCAACCATTTTCTTACTATTTATGTGTCATAATTATTTGAAATTGACATTTTCATCTCAAATTCGAGTTATTGAGTAAAATGACCATTATGAAGTTAAATATTATCTTTCATTATTTAATATTAGTTAAGAGCAATGACATGGTGCAATCAAGGGTTCATGGGTTTCATTTTTGGAAAACAACCTTTTGCAATGACGAGTATGTGTAATACCTGAAATTTTAGTGACGTAATAATTGTAATACCAAAAATTTTAGTGACGTAATAATCGAAATTTGAGTTTAAAACACATATATGTATATATTTAAATATAAACACACACACACACACATACACACATGTATATATATTTGTCATTGGTATGCAATTAATTATTTAGTATGGAAGTATAAAAGAATATACATTATTGGGTAAATATAAGCTTCTCTATTTGAATAAGAAAATAGTATTTTTAGTATGATATTAATATAAAAAAGTTTGTGTATAAAGTATTAATTAGATGCACTCATGAAAATAACATTTCGTTTAGTATGATGGTAATATACATAGAGAAGTAATGTGTAAAGAAAAGACATTCATAAATGAAATATCTCACTTGCTGAGATGTTAAAGTGGGCATATGTAGGAAGGAATAATCTCATATTAGAAAGATAGAGACACTATTTGGAAGAGGGCCCTATATAAACCTTCCTACTCCACCCATTTCATTCATCCCAAAGACAAGAGTTGAAAATTCATCTTGCTTTCTCTCTTTGCCTCCTTCTTGGCAACCTTAGTTTTAAGTTCTTCTTTGCTTGAGCTATTCTAAATAGTTCGCGAAGTAGTAGCCACGAAGTGCTACAAATAATTTAAGAAGCGATCTCGAGGTGAGTTTTTTTTTTCTTTATTTTAATTTATTATTTTGATTTAGATGATGCTTGTTTGTTTGGTTAGCTTGATTTTCTTGTGTTTTTATTCTTGTTCTTTGCATTTATGTCATACAATTATCATGTTGCATGATCAAGAGAGTATGCTGTGTAGTTGCGTCTTGTACGATCTTCTACATCAAAAATCGAAAGTCGTTTTCCTGTTTGAGAGAGTATGCTCTGTAGTTGTGTCTCGTACAATCTTCTACATTAGAAATCGAACATCTGTGTTTTTGTTGATTTATCATGTTATACTGTGGTATGTTCAATTTCTATTGAAATATTTATCTACCATGCACTTGCACACAAAAGTCAGATTAAATGAGATTTCAACCACGTACCGGTACGAGAGACTTTCTGTGTTCCATGTAGAATTGGAACTGGCTGTCAATACTGACACCAGCATGGAACGAGCTTAAAAATGATCCCACTGGAAATGGGTTTGAGTTTCAGAATTGATCTCTCTCCCAAGATTTGGAGCACAGAGAGTATTCCCGTTCGGTCTAAATTACGACTGAATTAATATATTAGTTGAATCGAATTAATCTCTGAAAGTGTTTGATCTGCTTGCATTGTCTGGTTGGAACAATGAATTAAATAGATGGAATGATTCACTGGGTTTTTTAGCTCACCCCCTTATTTTTTACAACAGGAAATTAATCATCCTGCGAAGAGATATACCCACTGAAAGTTTTTATTTATTTCAATGTAGGGTACATCGGCCTAAGTGAAATCATGTATTTCTAGTTTTAAATTTATTTTTCGCTGTAATGGTTTATTGTACTCAGAATTTGTCGAATGAATAAATGAAGAATTTTATTTACTATGATGTCATTTTGTACATAGACTAATGAACATAGGAACCCTATTGTATTTGAGGTCTAAGAAGAAGAAAATGTAGCACGGGCCCGTCTCCTGGGCTTTCCAAGATTATGATCAAAGATAATTGAACTGTCAGATAACGTGGAAGATGGGACTTGGGTGGCGGGGTGTTACAGTAGGGCTGCCTACAATATATTTGAAGTGGTTTGACTTTTCCGTAGGACCCACATTAATGGGAGCTCTATGTACTACACTGACTCTTTTTTCCTTAATATTAACTAAAGGTGGGCCTTGATGCAAACAATTTAGATTATTTATTAGTCTTTTGGAAAGGACCTATTTGTGTTGCAAGGGTAAGTAATCCTTCCTAGAATTCACCATGATCCTTTTGTATTATGTATGGCTCATCTTTCAATCTTTGTATGATTGAAAGTTATGTTTCTGTAAATTACAAATGTAACATGTTTTTTGACATGATTTATTACTTTCAGTGTACATTTCACATTGCAAACATACATATTTAAGAAAATAACTTCTTGTTGCATGTATTCCACTGAAGAAACTGAAGAATACATCATTTCCATTACTGCAGCACTATACTTGTAACTCACGTTACAACCTAGAGGAAGTAGTAGCTAGTTGTCAAGTGGTTGGTTACCCTGCAATGATCAAGGCATCTTTGGGGGGTGGTGGTAAAGGCATAAGAAAGGTCAATCTCTTACTTGACTAGTTTAATACTTTTTTTTTTGTTATTTGTTTTACTAACATGGATTTATGTTTCCTCTTCACTGACTGAATTTCGTGATTGGCAATGCATTTGAATGACTTTGAAGAATTGTTTTACCATTGCGGGATGTCCGGTTTGAATTATCTTAAGGTTATGTTGTTGGATTAATATAGCTGTAACATTTCTTTTAATGTTATTGGTTCATAATGATGAGGAAGTAAAGGCTTTGTTTAAGCAAGTATAGGGTGAAGTTTCTGGTTCTCCAATTTTTATAATGAAGGTTGCTTCACAGGTGAAACCATCCTTCACAATTCTGTAATATGAAAGCAATTCAATTTTTCTACCACTCCTTAGTATATATCTCAATATGACAATATTTCTTGTTATTTATTTCTTCACGTAGAATTGCCACTTGGAAGTCTAATTACTATGCGATCAATATGGTAATGTTGCAACTTTGCATAGTCGTGATTGTAGCATTCAAAGGCAGGGTCACATTCCTTATATAGGCAATAAATGATTGTAATGTCAAAGCATTCAATGATAATCCTGATGTTGTTGATAAGTCATTTAATAAAGCCCTTTTGCGGCTGTGAAGCTTCAAGAAACAACCCCACCTTTGAAGGCAGGATTAATTGCGAGGGTCTCCAAATTGCAAGCACAAACGCAATCTCAGAAGCTATGTCATTGAGGACCCCATGTTGAAGATGGGAAGCAACCGCAGAAGCAACTAGTATAATACAAATGTTTGTAGTTGATCTATATTGGCTTTCGATTAGGAATTAACTCTTTGAAGGCACATAGATTGAGATTTATGTCCTAGTTTTCGTTGTAGTTTGATGATGTCATCATGAGCCATTTTTTGGTGAACATGTTTCACTTCTGATCATCATCAAAGCATATGTAATATAAGCGTAAGGTGCTCATCATCAAATTATATGTAATATATAAATTATTGAAAAAAGAAATTTGTTCATTTTATAGCTTATTTTTTGTTGTTGAAGCAACTACTTAGCAATAAATATTATTGCTAATGACATAATTTAGCAACAAAAACTATTGTTGTTAAAGTATAAAATTTTGTTGCCAAAATTTTAATTTTGTAACAAATTAATTTGTTACTAAAGTCAACTTTTAGCAACGGAATAAATTGTGGCTATAGATGTTTTTTAGCAACAAAATATTTTTGTTGCTAAACAAGCTATTAGCAACGAATCAATTATTTGTTGCTAATTAACTACTGTCACACACTATTAGCAACAAACTTAGCAACAAAATTTTTTTATTGCTAAAAAGTTTTAGCAACAGAAAATTAACTTTTAGCGACGAATATTTTCGTTGTTAAAAGCCAAGTTTGTTGTAGTGTGTATGCTTAATTAAGAAATCGCGTGATTAGTGAATTCAAATCGACATAAAGATTTTGTTTTACCTCTAATTTGAGCAATTTATAATTCTATAAAAAAGAATTTTTTGTCTTTTTTTTTTTCAATACAGCTTGAATCACTCCCACTGGAGTTAAACGGCAAAGCTATAGTCATTTGAAGCCATTAATCACGTGGTTAATTAATTAATTATATTGTTGTAACTTTCTCGATTTAACTCTTATTTGAGAAATTTAAAATTTGTTAGAAAGATTTTTTTTACTTCCTTCTAACACATCTTGTGTAACGACCCATATTTTTGAATACATATTTTCGTCTATTTTTCTAAAAATTTTAATGAAAATACATGAATTTTTTCAAAATTTTATCTAATTTTGCCCATTTAATTGAAAAAATAGGATTAATTAAGAAATATAACTTTCGAGATGAGAATATGTTGATTATTGAGGAAATATAATTTTTGGGTTAATTATATAAATTTTTAGAAGTAATAATGGATTTTTAGGCAATTATTTGATTTTTGAGAGAAAAATGTAAAATTTTAGAGGATTATTCGATTATTTAGAAAAATAATTGTATAAATAATAGAAATAGTGTATAATTAGAAGGTTTTGATGAGAAATGAGGATTAAATGATTTTTTATCATTTAAAAAAACAAAGGTGATATTTCGAGATATATATATATATATATATATATATGTCTATATATAAGGAAAAAAAATGGAATTAATAAAGGAGAAAAAAATATATAAGGCTCCTGGGCAGCCAGGCCCAGTGCCTGGCTGCCTAGGCCCAAAACCCAATGGCGCACAAGCTGGGCGCGCAGGCCTGGCGCGAGCCAGCCCGTGTGCCTATGCGTGCACAGGGACTGGGCAGCGTGTGGGCCGACCCACCCCACTCGACCCACGCGCAGCACCTCCCCCTTTCCCTCTCCTTTCTTCTTTCTCTTCTCCTTCATTTTTCCTCTCCATTTTTTCAACCGAGCAGCAGCAGAAATGACAGAAAACCATCATTTTTCCCATGATTTTGCCCCTTGTTTTGGCCACTGATGTAACCACCAACCACCTATTGTATTATCAATATGTTGAACACTAAGACAAGCAAAAAAAAGAGGACCACGAGCTACTACAAGGGCCGCAAAATCCCTTCAAACCACCCACATACACCATTATTACAAAAAAATTCTAATTTGAGCAAGCCATCTTCTATCCTTCATATCTTCCTCATTCGAGCTTCGTTTTGAGTGATCTTGCAGTCTTCGAAAAGCTCTCAGTACCCTCTTCAAGAAGGTGTAAGAGTTTAATCATGAGCATAAACCATTTGAAGCAGAAATGGCCGAGAAACTCGCTGTTTAGCATAGTTGAACCCAAAAAAATCAGACAAAGTGTGTTTTGGCTGAGTTTGCGAGGTAGTTTCGTGAGTCATCCGAACTCCGATCTTGAGGTACCATAGCTCATTTTAAAGCTTGTTATGTCTACTTCATTTTCTATTTTATGAAGAATGACAAATGAACATTGGAAGAATGTCAAAAATGGTGATGAAATAAGTTACTTGATATGCATGAATTGGTACTTAGAAAATTTTTGGAAAATCTGTCATGATACCATGATTTCGTGCTTATTGTTACGAATTTTTAAAAATACTTATACATGTCTGATTTACCTGAAATTTGGAGGGACGTTTATGAAACAACTAAGAATGTTGTGTAAAAATTTGGTCTCAAATAGATAAGTCTAGGGGGGGGGGGGGGCAAATAAGTGGTCTTTTGACTATTTGTCGTATGCAATCTGAAAAACCAAAAGTTCCTGATATCACCTTTGAAAAACATACTAAACGAGGTCTAAAATTCATGAAATAAAATTTTGGAGACAACTTATGAAGTGTGGATCATAACTAGAAAACATTGCGTAAATCCGATATATATATTGACAGCAGAAAAATTGTGAGTCCTATTGCGCAGGTAGAACAAAGATAACCAGATATGAGCATCTCTATGATTCCACTTAAAAACCATAGTAAACGAAATCAGAAAAATTGAAACCAAAATTTTAGAGAACATTTAAATGATATAAATAAAATCTGGAAATCTTCACACAAATCCAAAAGTAGGATTGATCACAGGAAATTCAGAAACTTTACTCTATAGATAGGAAGAAAAATCTAGAATTGGGAGCTCTTGTTATTTCAGTTGGAAAACGTAACAAATGAAATCCAAAAATAGAAACATAAAATTCTGGTGAATATTTGGGGGGTCTGAATCAAATCGGAAAGGTTTCACGTAAATCCAACGGTTGGATTGACCGCAAGAAATTTGACAAAATTGCTTCGCAAATTGAACTAAGAAGGGCTTAGAATTGACTAAGTGTTGAAAATTGAAAATTGAGAATTTTGACCCAATTGACTTGATTTTGACCAATTGTGACTAGGTTGACCGAGTTTGACCAAGTTTGACCTATTGACCAGGTTTGACCAATTAGGAATAGTAGGACTAGAATTAAGCAATGTTTCATGAGGAACTGAAATTGGGTCTAACATAATGCAGATTTGAGTGTAGATCAGGGGACTGTGCCGAGTGTCAAGGGGACATCAGTGCACGGGACCTGTGATGAGTAGTTTAATTCATTTGTTATCTTAACTATATTCCTTGCATGAAAAATGATTGAAATTGTCATCGATTGAATGGTTTTTCGTGTTGAGCTACAATGATTGATTTGAAATATATGTAGTTGTACACTGATAGGGAGACCATAGGCTCGAGGTCCGAGCACAGGGTTAGGGTACACGATGTGATTGGTTTAGGCTCAAGGTCTGAGCGTCGGGGTTAAAGCATATGATCAGTGGGCCTAGCCTTAGACTCGCTCGAGCACAGCACTTGAGGACCGAGCGCAGGGTTAGGATGTTCGATGAATGCGCCTAACCCTTGACCTGCTTGAGTGGCCAGTGCGCTTGACTCTTGACCCGCTCGAGCGATGACCATAGGGTTGTATTTGATAATTTGAACCCTAGTCTTAATATAATTTTGAGCTGCATGTATTTAAACTATTTTTCTTCAACTATTGCACTATTTATAACTATTTTTATAATATACCATGATTCTTGAGAAATTGTTTCACCGTTACTATTCATGCATACATGTATTGTTTTTGAATGTCGATTAGGTAATATACTAATTTTATTCCTCACTGAGCCACGTTGACTTTTAGGCTCATTACTCTTCTAATATTTCAGGTTCCTCAGCAGCCGATAGAGGGAAAGGCGTAGTAATAGCCTAGTCCCAAAGTGGTCCTCTATTTCTTTTATTTCTATTTGAGGCCAGTCACATTTTGTATGTCCGTAATGGTTTAATGGTCAAACTGTACTTTTGGGACATGAAAACATGTAATATTTTGTTGCTTTCGCACCTTATAGTATGAATGTTTAAATTACTCTGATGTCATTCGTCGTAAAAATTGGAATGTAAGGGCTTAATAATGATTGGGCGAACTCAATGCGATGAGTGAGTTCGTTGAGTCACTGTACCGGTCGGGCCGTCCTTCGGCCTAGAGAAGGGGTCCCAACATCTTGAATCTTTTAATTCAAAGTTAACATAAAAAATTATGATAATTTAAAATTACTAACAACATAGTTAATTAAGTAATTACACAAATTAATTAATTTTACAGTTAATAACTTCAAATGGTTATAATTTTATCATTTTAACTTTGATTTAAGCAATTTAGAATTTGTTGAAAAGATCTTTTTGCCATGTTTTCAACACATCTTAAATAGCGTAAATAAGGCTTAAAACAAGAAAGTTATGATTATATGAAATTATTAATTGTATGGCTAATTAATTAACTATAACTTCAAATGGTCTTAACTCTTTTGTTTTAATTTGAATTTGAATGATTTAAGATGGATTAAATTTATGTTTAGGTTTTTTCTTCTTTCTAATACATTTTGAGTCACTTAAATTAGAGTTAAAATAAAATAAAAAAAATTATGGATATTTGAATATTTTACTAGTGACTTTATATAATTAAGAGTAAAATTGAAAATATTTTTTTATTTGATGGGTTGATTAGATCCTCAAATTTTTTGAAGTAAAGCACTTCTACTCCAATTTTTAAATATTATATGACTTAATTTCTAAAAGTTTTTTAAAATATATTTTTAGGTTATTTGACAATGCTTATTTTATTAGGTTGAAATTAAAAACGTATTTTTGCATTTTACACTAACTTTTTATTTTATTTAATCCCACTCTCATTTTCTTCTAAAAAATTCTTAAAAATTCTCAAAAATTACACTAAGTTTTTAACAAAATTCATTTTTGAGCCATTCAATAAATATATGTTTTTTTAGCATGATGCATTGGTAGAGTTCCATTTAAGGTATAGAAGTTAAGTTTGTTGTTGAGTCTTTTTAGATAACTTTTTTCTTGCAAGACTTATATTGAAAAAGCAATGCTCTTTTAACTAAAATAATTATATGATTAATCATTTAATAATTTACCATATACCTTAAAATACATAATAAGTTTATTTAATGATCGTAAATATGTAGTTGTACTGTAAGGTGCGTTTCCATATTAAAGTCAAAAATCAAATTAATGTCATTTTGTTATTTTTACTGACGTATATATATATATATATATATATATATATATATAAATGAAATATCCTTTTATATGGGTATACCATTTCCTTATTGTGTTGGATGTTTTCCAAATTAATAGACAGTTGCACCAATACCGTTTCTTTAGAATGAAATGCTGTTGATGTGGGAGGAGATTAAA
>JAJIYU010011049.1:0-15588 GCA_030144865.1 Tinospora cordifolia
AATTCTTATGTGAATTCACAGGGTAGTTGATTGAACACCTCGGAAGAGGGTATTGAGAAACACCTTTAGTGAAAAATTGGAACGCCTAGGAATAGGGTCTCAATTATAAGTACAATAATCATAGTGTTAGTAAATCATAATTCCAAATAAAATTACAGAGCATACTAAGGTGTTTATTATCCCAAACAACCCTTTTAAACATTGCTACCTAGTCATTTTAATTTCAGTTTTATCGTTTTTGAGAAATTAAAGTTCTGTTTATACAACTGCTTATCAAACTAAATCGGACGTCTTGATAAAATTAAAACCAACGCTAGATTGGGATTTAATTTACACGGACAAGCACTTTTTCCCTGAGGACGATATCCGGTCTCACCGGTATTACTATTGCGATCCCGTACACTTGCGGGGTTGCTAACA
This sequence comes from Tinospora cordifolia, assembly GCA_030144865.1. Classification (NCBI taxonomy): domain Eukaryota; kingdom Viridiplantae; phylum Streptophyta; class Magnoliopsida; order Ranunculales; family Menispermaceae; genus Tinospora; species Tinospora cordifolia. The sequence continues at coordinate 421 of JAJIYU010011049.1, forward strand.
ATATATATATATATATATATATTTTGTAAGTAAAATTACACCTAGTTTTAGGTCACACAATTAACTAACACTTGTATTGAAAATTACGCTAGGAAAACTGTAATTCATAACTTTCACAATAATTCTAAATTGAAAAGAGACAAAAATGATTTATCCAAAGCGTCGAATCCTCGAGAAAAACAACTTCTCTTTTCTTTTTTTCGTCTTCTTTTTCTTTCTTTTCTCTTCTTTTTTTTCTTCTCTCTTTCTCGGTTGAGCAATTTTGAGGAGAAGATGTAAGAATGAAATGAGAGCGACTAATTTATATAGGCATGCGTTAGGGGTTTCCACCACATTAAATGCTAAGATAAAGCTCTCTATTTCTCTTTTTTTTTTTGCATTATCGATCCACCTCACTTTTATCACGCAAATATATATACAGACATACATACATATATGTGTGTGTGTGTGTGTGTGTGTAAAATCATTTTATGTTATCCATACAACTCACTTTTATCATGCATATATATATTTTTCAACTACACCACATCATACATAAATATTTTAATTTCATTTTCCAACAAAGCATTATATAAATCTTTTTCATTTAATATAAATTTAAATATACCTCTCTCTATATATTTATCATACATAACTATCTCTCTCTCTCTCTCTATATATATATATATATATATATATATATGTACATACTTGAATTAAATCATTTCAAGTTCTATTTCATTAATTTTTTTCCTCTATCATTTATTAAGTTCCCATTAACTAATTATTATCATTATTTATTTATTTTATTTTCTATTTAATACACACATTGATTTATACTCGTAAAATCATTCATTTTTTAATTTATAATCTATTAATTTATACATGAAATTACAGATCGAACCTGTCGACTCAATGTTCAAAAATACAGGTCGTTACACTTAGAATGTATATCCTCTATGTAATACTCCAACCCCCAAGACTTTCAATTAGACTTAATTATAAGGCGGGCCAATCTGGTATTACTTTATAAGTACGTAACTTGACTTCTTATTCTTTTTATTCCATGCCTCATTGAGATTCAAGACTACTTAACCCAAAATTTATACACAAAGTTCAATAAGGCAATTACGCAAGAGATAAAAGAAAAATTTTCCAAATCTTTATTGATTTAATAAAAGAGAGTACAAGATTCAAAATTGATTAAAGATATCAAATTCAGCGGAAGTCTTACATTATAGATATTCAAAATTTGGGCTACATGTCCTTACATTCAAATATAGACACTTTCTAAAATTAGAACCAATCTAATATCAAAGTCTTCATGTAATTCAAATCCCTAAAAATTAAAAGAGGATGAGTGAGCACATAGCCTAGTGGATCTTTTTTAAACAACCAAATGATTAATTTAGGTCAATAACACATTCAAATTCAAGCACTGGTAAATCATTAGGCATTTCAAATAATATTTTGTTTACAGTTGCAAATTTGACTGAAAGAATTACAAGGCCCTTGTTGTTCTTTATCAAAATACCGTTCTTGAGTGAAAAAGCATTCCTTATGCCAAGTTTCATTAGACTTAGGGTTTAACCCATATTTCAAGTATTTTGGGTCTTCACCCATGTGAACTAATCACATGTAAAGAACATCCACAGTGACCCTCATATTCACTGTGACAGTACGTGGTTCTTAATCTCAAGATCTTTTATTTAATTTCATAATCATGAATCATAAATAAAATAATTTTAGCATGTTAATACATAAACATTCAAAGCATGAAAACAAACACATAGTATGCATCATACTTTAAAATAAACCTAAACATGCATAATCTAAGCATGGCATGGTTTCATGATCCACTAACATGATGTATATAGAAATCTGAAATTTAAATCATGTTCTTCAAACCTAAATATGATGCTAAACTAAAATCAAACATACATGAGCACAGTGTTAAGCTAAACAAGTAAAATGGATATTTTAGAAATCACTTCTACCTTAATTTGAAGATCACTGAAATTCCGATTGAGTTTTCCCTTTTTTCCATCATCAAGCATTCCAAGAATACTCAAAAAACTCAATCAAACACCAAAGCACTCAAGAATAGTTCAAGATCACTCAAGAACTAAGGGATTGCCAAGAAGAGGGTAGAGAAAGTCAAGAGGGACTAGTATGCTCTTACTTTGGGACAAAGAAGAATGAGAGCATTAGGGGGGTTTATATCTAGTTTCATGAGCACCTAGGGGACAGTTTGGGCAACTCACAAGGAGAATCTTTCCATAGACAAGAGGGGACGGGAGAATCTTTCAATAGGCAAGAGGGGACGGTTTGTATGGTTTGGGCAACTATGCTCATGGTTTGGGCAAGTGGGCCCACTAGGGTTTTCTAATCATGCGTGAGCACAATCTTTGAATCTTTCTTTGTTCCTTTATATGTGTGAACAAAAAAAGGGTTTAAAATGCTTGCTAACTTAGTTTGTACGTCCAAATATGATCAAATTTTCTCACAAGGCAACTTTCTTAGTCGAATCACATAACTTGGGTGTTAAGTTTAAATCAAAAGGAAACCTTTTATTTTAGGTGTCAAATCATGGGGACCTTTTGGGGGACATCATGACATGTGTGCACTAGGGTCTACGTTTTGATTTGTTTCTAAGGGTGGTGTGCACAAATCAGCAAGTGAATATGGTCAAGGTGTGAGCAATAAACCTTTTAATCTTGGTTCGAACCTATTCTTGGCATCATGACATAAGCAACTGCAATTTCTTGAATTTCCTTCATGGGTGCACACCAAATGAGGGCATCTTTGGCCTTTCCCACTTATTTTGTGATCTCATCATATTTAGGTAGTTTCTAATATTGCACCCAAGCATGATGGCTAGGGTTTGCACATGTGCCAATTCTAATTTTGGTTCCATTTATGTGTGGTGCACCAAGGGAGGGCAATTTAGCCAACTTGCATGGAGAATCCTTTTAATTTTGGTGCCATGGATGGTTTCTATTTTGTGAGACTTCTAATTTGGTTTGTGTGAGCATAAGGAGACAGCTAGGGTTTGCTTGTGGAGCACACATTATATTTTTAGAAACTCCTAATTGTGGCTCACAAACACTCACAAGGGTTGGTTTAGGGTTTCTTGCCTCATGGGACGTTTTTGGTGTGTATGGGCATGGGTGTACATGATCATGTCATGCTAGTATCATCACCCATGTGACTTGCACATGTTTAGGGTTGTTCACCCATTTTTGGGTCCACATGAATTTAATAAAAATTCATATCTCATGTTTGGCTAGGATTTTAGGCCCTTAGCACACATTTTTGGGTTCATATAAAATTAATAAAAATTCATAACTTCCATTTGACTAGTTTTTTTTTTTTCATTTTCTTTCTTAATTTAGATTCCACTGAACCATATTAGGCAAATAAACCCTTAATTGGACAAATAAAGTGAATTTCGGATGCCTAGATCAGTTGGGTGATTTGTTTCATTTCATTTCATTTATGTTTCTCAATTTTTACTCCCTTGAGGGGTTTTTGAGCAATTAAACTAGTTAATTGATCCCTAAAATGAATTGGTCTCATTTATCCTTATAATTTGATCATTTCATTTTATTTTGTACAAATGTTTTAGGGTATTACACTCTCACAAGCCTTTGTTGGTTCCTTCTGCTTGATTTTGATCTTGCAAGGAACTGATGGAGGTCTTTGGCTATGGGGGATGGCTTTGGAAAGATGAAAACTTGGACTAATTTTAGGGAGAAGAACTTGAGAGTGGTTGAAATTTGGTGTGGAAATTTTGAAGAGAATTGACAAATTTAGTGTGAATTCTTGAATTTCTTGTGTTGTTCTTCTTGGTAGTCATTTTGAAGCGTGCGTGTGTGTATATAAGGGAGGATGGAAGTCGACTTTGGGATTTTATTAACAAGGAAAGTCGTTTGTTTAGTTTTAACAAAGAAATCGACTTTGGGGTTTTAGAAATTAGAGAAATCAGCCCCTTTTGGATAATCTAATAGTGTTTGAGTTGGTTTAGGATTGTGTTTGAGGAGATAATGTGCTTATCTTATCCTAACTCCAATTCCTAAAGTCCTACTTGTATTTGAACTTGTAACACCCCAACCCCTATGTAATACCCCGAACCTTTTAAAGCGTACACATCGCTTCGGGGGCAAAAATATAAATTTTAAAAAATTATATAAAATGAAAGAGATGTTTGGGACGAATTAATAATAAAAATAGCATACGTGGGTACGAGGTTCACGAAATAGTAGTAAGCAAAACAAAGATAAAAAAAAATAATACCATATTTGCATGCTCCTCAACAATAAAAGTATAAAAAAAATCAATTGATTAAGAAATAAATGAATTAAAATCATCTTTTGTTTAAATATATGCATAAATTATGGTTGGAAACAAAAATCAAATATTGGTGATTAAGCTTAACTATAGGTGGAAAAAAATCATGGACTAGTAGGAAAAAAATGGCGAATGATGAAAAATATATATACAAGGAGGGGTTTAGCTGGTGGTTTTAAAAAAATAAATAAATAAATAAAAAGAGTTGTGGTTGGCTTTTGCAAACAAAGAGGAAAAAAAGGGATCATTCTTCTTCATTCACGTTCTAGGGAAAGATCACACACACAAAAAAGGGACCAGAAATGCAGTAAGTTGTGTTGTGTTTCTACGTTTCTACTTGGCAAAGAAGATGACCCAAAAGCAGCAGATCTGGGCATGTTGTTGGCATTGTTGGGGGTGTTGTTGGCATTGGTGTTGTTGAGGCTGCGATTTGGGTGGATTGAAAAAAGAAGAAGACAGTCAGCTGGATTTGCAACCAGCCACCATTACAAACCTCAAACATCGTTGGATCTGCAACAACCACAGCCGAATCTGCAACAAACACCGTCAGATCTGCAACATCCACCGCCGGATCTGGTTCGTGCCTCACCAACAGTCACCATTACACTTCAGCCACGCCGGATCTGGTTCGTGCATCATGCAACCAGCCACCAAACACACTTCAAACTCGCCGGATTTGCGACCAACCACCATTACAAACCTCAAACTCATCGAATCTGGTTCGTGCCTCACCCAGCAACGACGATTACACTTCAGCCACGCCAGATCTGGTTCATGTCTCATGCAACAGCCACCAATGGATCTGGTTTGCGCCTCATGCAACAGCCACCATTGAATTTGGTTCGTGTCTCACACATCAACCACCATTAGAGCTACTTCCAAGCTTGTTTCTCACTTTTCCAGCCAAGATCTGAGATTTTTGAACCCCTTTCTAGTTGGATCTCTACCCAATCCGTGAAGAACATCATTTGTTAGAAGGAATCTAGTGAGTGTTTGTTCGAAACCCCTTCAAAGCTGGTGAGTTTTGATTTTTCCCTCTAAATCCCGTTCTAGCAGTTTTGTGTTGATGATTTGAAGGATTGAATGTTTGCATTTGGTTTTGCGATAGATTTAGGGCATCAAATCATAGTTTCGAAAGGGATAAATTATAGCAAAGAGGTATAAGCATTTCAATTTTACAAATATTGCATTTAGATGATTATAGAAAGTTGTTTGCTTGGCCATAAATGTGAAAAATGGGATTTTGAGTGTTTCAATCCCTTCGCATTCGATGCTCACGAATGCAAGACCTTCGCGTTGGTGACCACATACGAAGCTTTGCAGTTTTATTTATTTTATTTTATTTTTATTTTGCGAAGCTTGACATTTTTATTTATTTTTTTCTTCAAATGTTTGAGACTTAGGTGCAACAATATATTTTTTTTAGATATTATTACAAGTTATTATTTTTTTGGTTGGAATGTGTTATGGAGACATTAGAGATGAAAGAAAAATAATATTTGCGAAGCCTCACATTTTGCGAATGACCAACACTTAGAAATTTTGATATTTTCGCTATACCTTTACACGTGATTTTTATTAAATTATTTGGAGATCTGATTAGTGGAAATTGAAATATGTGATTTGGGGCTTGACAAAAAAAATAACAATCTTGGAGAAATTTAATTTGAGAATAAAATATGCAGGGGAGTTGAGTGCTTGAAACCATCAACATTAACTTAAATAAATCTTATGTGGACTATGAAGGAGTATAGCTTGATATTTAGAAGTCTTATATTGTTCATAATAAAATTTATTTTGATATCAATGGATGATTTGATATGAAATAAAATATTGTCAGAGTTTGATTTTATTTCACAGCTTAATGGAAAAAGAGGTTTTTGGAGAGGTCCCATTTTTGAATAAAATATAAACATAAGGTTTTAGATGCATACAAGTCCTAAATTATATTATTTATTATAAAGAAGCGGCGATGGCTTGAAGAGTTATTATTTTGAATGTATTATAAGCTATGTGGAAGCTTAAAATAATAGCGGGGATATTTTTGAAAATATATATAATTATTTACGAATCTTTTAAGTGCTTTTGAAAGCATCCGAGCCCTAGAATATTTTAAATTTATATCGATGAGTAGTCAGGAATTAGAAATTAATTACTAGAACTTCTATCTGCAAATTAAGGACCCAAAGGCGGTAATTTCTTTGTAAGGGATTGCTAGCAGGCGTAGGAGACACGAAAAATATAAATGTGGGTGTAATTACTGCACTCTCTACTATTATTTAGATTTTAAATCCTAAAAATGATGATTGCTTAATTTAGTTATGCATTTCGGAGCATTCTAGGATTTATTCTTAAGTGACTATTGATTGGAATGTTTGGTTGGACGATGAAAAAACATGATGAATGTTTAATTACTTCTATGGTCACATGTTAAGTAACAAGGCATAATTTATTTGCTTTAAACTACGTCGATGTATAGTATAATTGATTTACATGTGTTGGAATTATTATTTATGATATAATGTTTTGTGATGTGATTGTGAAACTGAATAAGATTAAATTAAGACTAAAACCACGTATCGGGGCAATGATCGGCCTTAAGGTGTCCTCAACTAGACTGGCTGCGGGACTGGGTGTCACTTCGAAACTCACGCCCCCAGCAGCGTCCCAAAAGGTAATCGGCTCTTGAGCATTACCCTCGGATTGGCTCCCGGACCATGAGGGGGACACCGAGGCCACAAACCTTTCGGTCTTAATTACGACGAAAAATAATAAAGTGTTTGAAATGCCCTAATGTAATGAAAGTGTTTGCATATTTTGTATTTTGGTCTGAATAATGCTAATGATGTGCGGCATGATCCATTGGGCTCTTCAGCTCACCCCACTTTTCTATTTTAGGTGACGGTTGACACAGTGCGAGTTGATTATCTCTAGGCGACTCCAACCTTTTGGTGAAACCTCGTTGGGGAGGTTGTCATTATTTATCTACGCATTTTATTTTTAAACTTAATTGAACAAGGTCTGTGCCCCCTTTCTTTTAGACTAATCTTTTATATGTGATGAAAGGTTTTGGATTTATTGTAGAGATTTTAAAATTGTTTAAATCTGAACTTACAGTTTACTATTTTACTTGAAATTTCATTGATGCAATTTATGTATATAGAGGTTTTATTTCAAAAAATTCATGTCTATTTAAATTGATTTTATCATTGCTTGATAAAAAGAAAGAGATAGAGAGAATCAAAGTGTAGAAGGAATTCAGTAGTGCTGCCGGCTCTGGGCAGACTATACAGCAGTGGCTTCACCCATCGAGTGGGCACGCCTTCTCTACGCATGACCCAAGGGATCCCACAAGACTAGGAGCCGGGTGTTACAAAGCTAGTATCAGAGCTTAGTTAGTAGCTCGCTAGGAAAAGTCAAAGCTCAGTTAGTAACTTTTTGGGAATAGATTTTTTCACCGAAATGAAATGGTCATCAGATTTGATTTTCACTAGAAATAATTTTCACAGAGTTTTAAAAATTTTGAGCAGTGAAATTGGAATTTTCAAGTACAGAGACCATAGGTCTAGGTAAAGATTGGTGGTCTCGAGATTATAGTGGATCATTAATTAAAAACTTTTAGGGCATAAATTAGAAACTTATAACATGAAAACGTACACTTGTTTTGATCAGGACTCGATTCAGGGGGATCCTGTACTTCTGATTTCTATGTAATATTGGATGCATAGAGATTTAAAGGTATGGAGGAATCCTAGATTCGAAGAATAACGGACCATGTATGGTGAGTGATCGATTCTTGGGCAGAACTTGTACACATTGTATTCTACTGGTATGGGACGATCGTGTATAATGGGTCTTGCATCAGCCTTAGGGAGCTAAACACTTGCAAAATTGTAATGGACAATGAACGAACTCTTTGGAAGAACTAGCACACATTGTATTCTATTGGTATGGGATGGTTGCATACAGTGGGTCTTGTGTCATCCTTAGAAATCAGGATTTGACAAAATTATATTAGCCATAATGGAATTGTTGGTTCCATTATGCCAACGTGCATTATTTGATTGATTGTTGTGTGTTTGTATGTTATATATGTGGCTTGATTATTTTAAGTATTGATACACGAATTCCTGTACCCATAAACAAACAGGTTGTTGTTGACTTCGAAGCATAAACACCTAGGCCACTGAAACAAATTGAAAACTTAAAGACTTGAATTTAGAGTCACAGTAGCACGACGATGTGAAGGGTATAGATGGATACTGAAAATTTTCTACTTCAACAGAATTAAATTATTGGATACTGAAATAAATCTTTGACTTGTAGATAATGCCGAGAAGTCAAGGTAAACCCAGGAGAGGTACGGCCAGAAGCACAGATAGAACCGAAATGGGGCATAGTGATGCAAGCACCGGTGGTGGTTACAGTGACGCTAGAGGCCATCATCGAGATGATGCAAAACCGAAATGACACCAGCACCGGTGGTGGTTACAGTGACGCTAGAGGCCATCATCGAGATGATGCAGAGGGCAGTGGAATAGGCTATGAGGACCTAACAGCCATCAGCATCAGCACAACCATTAATACCGATACAACCATAGGTGCAGCCATAGTTACTGACAGAACCACCAATACAAGCTCAGCCTCAGGTCCATCAGGGGTCCACTTCCACAGAGGTAGTGCCACAGAATAGATCTATTGGGTTTCATAGGGGGCAGAAGAATCTATTGGTGGAGTTCCAGAAGCTACATCCCAGTACATTTGAGGAAACTGGTGATTATATGGTAGCCGATAGGTGGTTTACAAAGATGAATAAGCACGTAGATGCTGTGGGGGCATCTGGGCCTAGGAAAGTAGCACTAGCAATGTAATACCCCAGAATTTTGTCAAATAAATACAATAAGTTAAATAAATTAATTTCAAAGATTTTAACAAAATTTTGGGTGCAAATTGTGGGTTGGAACATGAAAAATAAAATATATTAGAGATATAGTAAAAGAATTAAGCAAATAAGACCTTAATTTGATAATTAAATGAAAATTAAGGTTTAGTAGAATTAATTATAAAATTTAAGGAATTGCTTAAGAGATAAATAGAAATAAAGTATATACACGTATTGGCTAATATGTGGATGAATAAGGTGTGTGTTAGCATAATAAATGTTAAGACTACATATTATAGGAATATTTAAATAGAAAAATTTATTGAATAAAAATGTAGCATACATGTATTTATCAAAAATAAACAAAGCATTTTATAAATATTAATTTATAATTACATGAGGTATTATCTAAAAATGAAATATGAAATAAATAAAAATATATGAAAATAGTAAATATCGATTATTTAATTAAAGATATTAAAGAAATGAAAAAATATCTAATAAATACAATATTAAATAAATTAGAAAGGAGAAAATATTAGCAAATCATCAAAATAGAAGGGAATATACAAGAAAATCAAGTTTTTTATCAATTAGGAAGTGTCTAATTGGCAAAATTTCGGATAATAGTAACTTACAATAGTGATTTTGGTATTAAAAACACGATCTAATGGCCAAAAATCCATCATCCGTAGGATCTAAGATCTCACGATCACGATCGAAGCCTAAAACGGCACCCAGGAGCACTGAATCAATGAGATCCAATAGCCCAAAAATGATCAAGTTGATCTAACGGTTTGGATGCATCTCATCTGATCAAGAATGACACTACATTCGAGGATCATCGTGCGGCCCAAATCAGTGATCAAGATCGGTGCAATTCTCGAGATCCATCTAATGGCAGAGATCAAACACGCATTAGGTAATCCCGAACGTGTGCATCGATCGAGGAAAATCCAACGGGCCACAGTCGATCAATCCAAATCCAACGGTCCACGTGGTTTTCGTTAATCGCGAACCAGATCCGCGTACTGTTCTCAAGGAAGATCGGACGAATTTGATTTGATACGTTTTCAGATGATCGTGAACGGTGCTGTGTTCAAGGCTCATCCGACGGTGATGATCTTAGACACCCTGATGATTGTGTTATGTTCGAGGAAATCAAGCGGTCCAGATCAGATCATCGGTGTTGATGTGTTCCAGGAAGATCCGACGGCCCACAGCTAAACCGAAAATCTTAATCATGATCCGATACAGCAATCAAGGACAATCTGACGGTCTAGATGGAATTCGAATTCATTTGATCACGATGTGTGTATCCCGAGGACAATCTGAGCGTCCAGATTAAATGCTCCGAGATTAAAATCCAAGAAAATTCTGAAAAAAATCCAAAAAATTTTGAAAAATTATGTTTCCAAATTCTAAACTCACTTGCTATTTTTCTATGCTTGGGGGGCATGAAAATTTGAATTATTGGCAAGTTTTCTACAAAGAAAACACCAAAAGCTTGTCATTCTATACACTTTTGAAACCTATATAAACCCCCCTCTGCTCACACTTCAACTCATCCCAAGAAACAAGAGTTGAATTGTCATCTTGTTCTCTAAGCCCTCTTCTTGGCTCCCCTTCTCACTTTCTTTTCCTTCTTGTGTGTGACAAGTTCATTGGGTTGGGAATTGGTTTTGGGTGATTCTCTTGGTGTTTGAGCTTTGAGAGCCATTGTGTCAACTTTGGGGAGAAAGAAACACAAGGTGGAAGTGATTTCTCTTATTCAAAGTTCTAGCATGTTCATTGGTTGTTTGATTTTTGAAATCATGAATAATTTCAGTTTAAGCATTCTAAAATATTTTTTAGTTTTAGATTTGATTCATATTTGAATTTATGCATGCATATTAATCATGTCATGCCTAGTATCATGTTTAGGTTTATTTCAATATACGATGCATGATTTTGAGTGTTCCATGATTGAATTTTCAGTTTGATTATATACTGAATTTATTTATTTTAGTCTCATGTTCTGAAATTTATTTTATGATTCTAGAATATGTGACTTAACAAAGATGATGGTGATAATAACCACGTACCATCATAGCACACATGTGGGTTGCTATGGATGTTCTTTTCATATGATTAGTTCATATGGTTTTAAGATCAAAGTACTTGGTTGGTGGGTAATGTCCCTTGAAGTCCAAAAGTTCAATGAAATTGGCTAAGAAAAGTCATATTTCACTCTAAGGAGATAATTTGTTAAGAACATCAAGGGCTTCAAAAACCCTTTTGGTCTAAATAACAACTTTAAACAATTGGTTGTTTGAAACGCCTAATGTATACAAGTGTTTGAATTATGGATGTGCCATTGTTTTGAGTTTGAAAAATGGTTGTTTGATAAAGATCCACTGGCTATGTGCTCACCCCTTCCTCTTTTATTTTTCAGGAAGTTAAATTATGAAGGTTATGGAAATTAGATAGTTTTTGATTTAGCAAGTTTCTATTTTTTTAAAAGTTTCCTTTCAATATAAGTGCATGTTGCCCAATTTTGAATAAGACTTCTGCTGAAAGTTAGTATTTCTATTTTGAGATTATTGATCAACAATGTAATCGTTTACAAAGTTATGTACTTTCTTTTATTAATAAAGAAGTTAAAAATTTATTTACCTTTAATTGCCTTGATTTTATTATATGTTAATTTGTACTATTGAATTTATTCTAAGGCATGTGGTATTGAAAAATAGAAAGTCAAGTGTGTGTCACTTGTAAAGTAACACCAGCCCGACCTGCCAATTGGTTAAGTCCACTGTCGAATAATGGTGGTTGTCCAAAACTCAAGGAATGTGGGGGTTGGGGTGTTACAAGCAGTGCATCAGTTGGTATGGCCAGCCTACCATTGGTAGGAGATGATTGTGAACAACCCCACCATTGATTAGATAGTCTGACTTGGGAGGATTTCAAGACAAGGTTCTATAATAAGTTTCTCTCCACTATAAGAAAGAGGCAGTTGCAATCAGAGTTTGTCAGCCTGGAGCAGTTGGCCATGACAGTCACAGAGTACGAGTAGAGATTTATAGAGTTGGCCAGATTTGCTCCTACTTTGATAATCAACGAGTAGTCTAAGGCAGACTTGAGGGTTTGAAAGTGGAGATAAGAAAGATTTTGACACCACTTAAGTTGAAGAACTTGATGGATGTTGTGGAGAAGGCGTAGATCATGGAGAGAGACCTGGAGTTTGAGCAAGCGTTGAGAGGTAAGAAGAGGACCAGATCAGAGCAGGCTGCTGGGCCTTCACAGAAGAGGTCGAGCAAACAGGAAGGGTACAGAACACCTTAGCCTCAAAGCTAAACAAAGACTTATGATAGACAGCAGACCCAACAGACTCGACCAGGCCATGCGACTGATGATCAGAGGGAAAGGGCTAAGAAACAGGGGTTACGTTTTGTGTGCAATCAGAGAGGGCATCTGGCTAGATGTTGTCCTACCAGAGCACCGGTTGTCGCCCCTCAATAGCAACAACAGACATGTGGGTAGAGCAGTCGTCCATAGCAGAGACAGCAGCCACAGTCCCAGCCACAACAGAGAAATCAGGCCCGGCTGTATGCTGTAGAAGCCCAGACTAATCCCACTCCAGCAGTAGAAGGTACATTTCTGTTATTTGGCATCGCTATCCAAGTTTTGTTTGATTTGGGGTGCCATTAGATCATTTATTTTTGAGAACCTATTGCATAGACTACAATTGGTAACAAGTTTGTTGTCAATGACATTAGACGTAGCCACACCCATCAGAACTATAGTAAGTTTGAGGAAATATTGTAGATGTAACCTTAGGTTTGGAAACAAGTTGATTTCAGCTTATCTCTGTGCACTCTATTTTCATAGATATATGGACTGGTTAATCCAATATCAAGCACATATTGATTGTCAGAGACAAAGGGTGACGATGAAGCTATCATTTCGTCAAGTACTGAAGATAAATGGAGACGTGTAGAGATTGCCAAGGAGTCTTATGTTAGCCATGCTATATTCTAAAAAATAGAAAGAGGACTTCAAGCAATTTTTAGAAGACGATACCAAAAAATCTAGGGAAATATAGGAGATACCTGTAGTAAGAGAATATGTGGATGTGTTCCAAGATGATCTACCTAGTCTCCCACCACACAGACAATTGGAGTTCAAGATCGAGTTGCATCCAGGCATTGATCCCATAGCCATTCCACCCTACATAATGGCACCATTAGAAGTAATTGAGTTGAAGGCATAATTAGATGAGCTTCGTGAAAAAGGATTTATCAGACCTAGCGAGTCGCCATGGGGAGTTCTAGTACTGTTTGCGAAGAAAAAGGATGGATCCTTGAGATGGTGTGTGGACTATCAAAGGTTAAACCAAGCAACGATAAAGAATAAATACTCGTTGCCTAGAATAGAAGAACTATTTGATCAATTGAGGGGAGCCACTCACTTCTACAAGATTGATCTATAGTCAAGGTACCATTAGCTAAGGATCTGAGAGTCTGACATATACAAGACAGCTTTCAAAACTCGATATGGGCATTTCGAGTTCACAGTGATGTCATTTGGTTTGACCAACACGCTGGCCACATCTATGGATCTAATGAACAGAGTCTTCAGACAGTACCTAGATCGGTTTGTCGTGGTATTTGTTGATGACATTCTGATCTATTTTAGATCAGAGGTGGAGCACGTGGAGCATTTACATATCATTTTGGAAGTACTGAAAAGAAATAAATTGTATGCCGAGCTTAACAAGTGTGAGTTTTGGATGAAAAGGGTCAAGTTATTTGGCCATGTGATTTTGGCAGAAGGAATATTAGTAGATCCTAAGAAAGTAGAGGCGATATTAAACTGGAAGCAGCCTATGATTTTCACAGAAATTAGAAGCTTCCTAGGTTTGGCTGGATACTACCACTGGTTCATCCAAGATTTCTCAAAATTGGCTAGACCAATAACTAAGTTAACCAGGAAGGGAGAGACATTTATTTGGAATGATAAGTGTGAACAAGCATTACAAGAACTGAAGAAAAGGTTAACGTCAGCACCCGTTCTAGTCACGCCTACTCATAGAGTGAGGTACACCCCATACACCGATGCTTCACTGATTGGATTAGGCGCGGTGTTAATGCAAAAGGGAAAGGTAGTAGCTTATGCTTCAAGGAAATTGAAGACTCATGAATGGAACCACCCTACCCATGATCTAGAATTAGCAGTGATTATGTTCGCATTGAAGATCTAGAGACACTACCTTTATGGGGAGAGTTTCGATCTATTTTTATATCATAAGAGCTTGAAATACGTTTATACCCAAAAAGAATTAAACTTGAGGTAGCGAAGGTGGGTAGAATTTTTGAAAGACTATGATTTTCAACTGCACTACCATCCGGGCAAGGCTAATGTGGTGACCGATGCACTCGGCAAAAAAATTAGTAAGAAGGATGAGAAAAAATGACAACTGTACCAATTAATTAGTGAGTATAATTTAGGTATTGCATCAGACGAAGAACGAGTGTATTTGTATGCTATGACTTGCCAGCTGGACCTATTACACCAAATCAGAGACAAGCAAAAAGGTGACAAGTGGATTGTTGATCTCATAGAGGGTGTTAAGCAAGGCAAGCATACAGACTTTAAAATTGATGCAGAGGGTATACTGAAACTGGGGAATAGAGTTTGTGTGTTGGGTAATGGACAGAGCAGAAGAACCGTCCAGGATGAAGCTCATCAAATTAAGTACACAATGTATCCGGGAGGTGGTAAAATGTACAAAAATTTGAAGAAGACGTATTAATGGAGAGACATGAAAAGGGACATAGCCTAGTATGTCTCTAGATGTTTGACATATTGTTAGTTGCATAGCAGATTAATTATATTATACGTATTTTATGTATAATGTGCACTAATATAATAGAAAATGTAGTGTATTTACTTATATTTAGTATAATATGCATTTA
>JAJIYU010011050.1:0-15585 GCA_030144865.1 Tinospora cordifolia
AGCCTTACCCTTTCCTCAAAGATTTCAAAACAAGAAATTGGATGAACAATTTGCAAAGTTCTTGAAAATGTTCAAGAAGATTCATATTGACATTTTATTTACAGAGGCATTTTCATGAAAGAGATCATGTCTAAAAAGCAAAAAATGGAAGGTTTTGAAACTATGAAGCTTATTGAAAAATGCAGTTTTATCCTTCAAAAAAAGCTTTCTCAGAAATTGAAAGATCTAAGGAGCTTTACCATTCCATACAACATTGGCTAAAAAAATATTTCAAAAGGCACTTTGTGATTTGGGGACAAGTATAAACCTTATGCCCATGTCAGTATGCAGAAGATTGGGAATGTAAGAGACAAAGCCCACCACCATTACTCTTCCGCTAGTTGACAAATTTATTACTTATCCACAGGGCATCATTGAAGATGTGCTAGTAAAGGTTGATAAGTTCATCTTCTCGGTCAATTTTTTTGTTCTAGATATTGAAGAAGATGGGGAGATACCACTGATCCTTGAAGACCCTTCCTAGCTACAAGCCATACACTTATTGATGTACATAAGGGCGAGCTTACTTTGAGGGTGAATAAAGAGCAAGTGGTCTTCAACCTCCATACGTCTATGCGATTCCCAAGTGATATCTACATGAATGCAAAAGGGTGGATGTGATAAACTCCTATATTATTGAAGTGGTGGATGAGTTCAGCTCTCAAGATGATAAGATTGGGTATATTTCTTGTTTTATTTTCTCTTCCTCACCCATGATTGAAGATGAGAAAAAGCATTGGAAGCCTCACCACTTGAGCTACATAGCACAACCACTCCTTTACCTAATCTTTCCCAATTTGACACTTCTTGAGATGTTCCTAAAGCTATTGATGTGAAACCCCTTCTTGGTAATTTGAAGTATGCCTATTTGGGTGGAGCTTTGTCTTTGCTAATCATTATCTCTTCCTCCCTAACTTCTACTCATGAAGAGAAATTACTACAAGGGTTCTAAGAACATGCGTTTGTCATTGGGTGGACAATTGAAGATATATAGGGCATTAGTCCCACAACATGCGTGGACAAGATTCTCATGGAGGAGTCTCATAAACCTACAGTAGAGCATCAACAGGGCCTTAATCCTATCATCAAGGAAGTGGTCAAGAAAGAGGTGATAAAGTGGCTAAAGGTGGATATTATTTATGTTATATCAGACTCATAGTGGGTCAATCCAATTCATGTGATGCTAAAGAAGGGAGGTATAACTGTGATTACAAATGATAAGGGTGAAACAATTGCTTCTAGAACTACTAGAAGGTGACAAGTCTACATTGATTACAAAAAATTGAACAAGGCCACAAGAAAAGACCACTTCCCTTTGCCATTTGTGCATCAGATGTTAGACCGTATCGCAAGATATGACTTCTATTGCTTCTTGGATGGGTATTTAGGTTACAATAAGATAGCAATTGCTTTAGAAAATTAAGAGAAGACCATTTTCACTTGCCCCTATGGTATCTACGCATTTTGGAGGATGCCCTTCGGTTTGTGCAATTCACCATCTACCTTATAACGGTGCATGATGGATATATTTGCTGATATGATAGAAGACATTATTAAAGTTTTCATGGATGATTTCTCAGTGTTTGGTGCCATATTTGATGGCTGCCTAGTCAATTTAGAAAAAGTTTTATCCTATTGTGAAGAGAAAAACTTGGTCCTAAACTGGAAGAAATGTCCTTTTATGGTGTGAGAAGGAATAGTTTTATGGCATAAAGTTTCAGTTGGAGGACTGTGCCAAAATTGAAGTGATAGAAAACTTGAAACCACCTACATTAGGTCGGGAAGTTTGTATTTTATTGGGGCATACGAGAATCTATCGCCGATTCATTAAGAATTTTTCTCATATTGTCTGCCCTCTACGCCATCTATTAGAAAAAGAAGCCAAGTTTGACTTCAACAATGAGTGCCTTGAGATATTCACCACACTTAAGAAGGTACTCATGTTTGCTCCTATTATGTCTACTTTTGTTTGGGAGAATCCTTCAAGATCATTTGTGATGCTAGTGATTATGTTGTTAGAGCTATTTTGGGACAAAGGTGTGATAAGCTATTTAAAGCCATCTATTATGCAAGCAAGACACTCGACGATGCACAAAAAAATTATACTGCTATTGAGAAAGAGTTGCTAGCCGTTGTCTTTGCTCATGACAAATTCAGAGCTTATATTGTGGGTTCCCATGTCACAGTGTTCATTGATCATGTTGTAGTTTGCCATTTCTTTGCTAAGAAGGATTCTAAGCTTCGCTTTATCCCATGGGTCCTTCTACTTCAAGAATTGGGCATTGAAATCAAGGATAAAAAGGATTTAGAGAATGTAGTAGCTGATCATCTATCTTGTCTCCTTGGGGAATGTTGTAGATGACCCCATGCGTATAGTTGAATTATTCCATCGTGAGCAGCTTCTGACAATACTAAACCATCTACCATGGTGTGTTGATTTTGCTAACTACTAAGCAACAGGTAAAGCTCCATTAGATCTGTCAAGTGCTTAGCTTCACACATGAAACCAAGTTTTATTTATGGGATGATCCATTTCTCTATCGTTGATGTGTTGATAAGATCATTCATCGATGCATTCCTGATGATGAGATTCAAAAAGTTGTCATGACTATCATGCATCTCCTTGTAAGAACTACTATAGTCACCAACGTATTGCCAGTTCTTAAAAGCGGGTTTTGTTGGCCCACTATGCTTAAAGATGATTATCAATTTGTGAAGACTTGTAAAGCATGCCAAAAGCAAGGAAATATCTCCAAGAAGAATGAAATGCATCTAAATTACTTTGTGGAAGTTGAGCTCTTTGATGTATGGGCAATTGACTTCATGGGACTCTTTTCGCCATCTGATGGGAGGTAGTATCTATTGTTGGTTGTGGATTATGTCTCTAAATGGGTAGAAGCCATAACTACTATAAAGAACGATGCTCGAGTAGCTCTTACATTCTTGGCTCGCGATATCTTTTAGAGATTTGGCACACCCCGAGCTATAGTAAGCAATGAAGATACACCCTTCTGTAACCATTTATTTAACAACCTTCTCATTAAATATGATGTGTGACACAAGGTAGCCTTGCCCTATCATCCTCAAACAAATGGACAAGCGAAGGTTTCTGACCACGAGATCAAGGCAATCCTTTAGTAAAAAGTGGGCAAGAATCGCAAGGATTTCGCACTGAAGCTTGATAATGAATTATGGGCTTATAGGACTGCCTTCAAAGTTCCCATCAACATGTCCCCTTATCAGCTAGTGTATGGAAAGTAATATCATCTACCATGTGAGTTGGAGCACCGAGCTTATTGGGTAGTGAAAAAGCTTAACTTTGATGCGAAAGCTTGTGGTAAGACCTGACTACTTTAGCTTGTGGAACTAGAAGAATTTTGGAGAGAAGCCTTTAAAAATGACCATATTTATAAGGAAAAGACACCTGTGATTATTTTTAGGGAAGCTCAAGTCTCGTTGGTTAGGCCCTTTCCTTTTACACAGGTATTTCCTTATAGAGCTATTGAGTTACAAAGCTTAGTGGATGGGCATCATTTCAAAGCCAATGGTCAAAGGCTATAGATGTTTATAGTGGAACCCAGCGAAATGTAGAATTTGTGACACTACAAGACTAATAATCCATATCCACATCGAGCTAACGACGTTAAACAAAGCGCTTAGTGGGAGGCAACCCACTCATTTTCCATTTTCTTTTTGCTTTTCTTTTATTTTAGTTATGCTTTGCATTTAAGTTTCTAGGGGGCATGTATGTTATGGTAAACAAAAAAAAAAAAAAAAAACAAAAGAATACTAGTTGTCGCGGTACCTATAATACATCAAGTTTGAGAATACTCAAAAAAAGAAAAGATTGTTGAAACCCACATGACTACCACGGTACCCATTTCCTATACCACGATAATGCATCGAGTGCATGAAAAAAAATGTTTTCCATGAGTTCTGCGGTACCACGATGCGATAACACAATATTGCAATTAGGAAACTCAAAATTTTGGGCACAGACATGATACCATGCTCCTGAGATGTGGTACTACAATTAACAATATTCCCAATATAGCGGTACTTGGATGCAATACCATGGTATTGCGATTGAAGATCAAAAATGAAAGTTTTGGGGTGTTGGGTTATTCCTATAATGTGTACACATTATTCCTATAATGTGTATCCTGGGTTATTCCTATAATCGCACGAGTTCTTTCACAATCACCCTCCTCTGAGAACCCTAGTCACCTCCTACAATTTCCTCCCTTCTCTCCCACGCATCCCAGATTGAGTTCTACCTATATTTAACCTTCTTTGCCAGACTCACGAACGTTGTTAGGAAAAGAATTGCACGAAGAACACACCATGAGATATCAAGTAGATTCTGAAATCACTTTGTAAGTAACCTGAAACTACTTCTTAGATCTATTCTAATCCATTATCGCACCCCTGTTGCTGAATATGAACATCAACAAAAGGAGAACTACACAAAGAGAATGCAAAAGTCTAAATCTAGAACCTTAAATCTGTGCCAGAACCTATTACAAGGTAAGAAATAACTCTTGAAACAACTGTACACAATTGGTATTACATTCCATTATGATTAGAGTCATCTGAAATGACTCTTAACACACTATTTCATTCTCCGTATAGAATAGAAGCCTAAAACCATCGCTTGAGAGGTTCTAGCCAGACAAACGAAAGAAACAACAAATGGGATTAATGTATAACACCCTTCTGATCATTATGATGGATATTCTAACACTAGAGTCTTGAGGTATTAAAGTACGTTCGCTAGAAATCGAGAACTAATACATAAAAATCATAGATACACAAAAAAACAATATTCCTCAGAAAATAGCCACAGTACCGCGGTAACACTCCATGGTACTGCAGTAGTGCGATTAAGACCATGAGAGTGCCGCAGTAACTCCCACGATACCGCAGTAACACTTCATGGATTTGTGTTTTCGAGTCTCTTGCACACGTGGGTAACCTATTTGCTTGTCATATAAGATATGGACTAATAAATAATTATTCTATGAGTTTAAAACAATGTGAATGATTACTGATGAGGATCATATACTAAACTACAAGGTTAAGGATTCTAAACCATCGAAGCGAGAGTTAGAACACGAGGAGTGAAATAACAGGTGGAAATGACTATACTCACTCTTTAATATTATTTCAGTCTTGAATGTGAAGCATGACTGGGTGATTACTATATTACGATTTTAGAAGTATGCTAGAAATGTTATGATACTTGATTACATGATTGCTTGCCTACTTAGACAGCATGTTATATGAATTTTGCCATTCAATATATATATATATATATATATATATATATATATATATACACACAACATATTATATATTGGTGGTGTGAAATGGGTTAGAAAAGAAAAGAAAAAAAAAATAAAGCAAAAAAATGTGTAAATGTTGTACGTGGGTTTTAGAAAAAAAAAAAGAATGATGAGATGATGATTATTAAGATAATACAATATATATATATATGTGTGTGTGTGTAGGGGGGGGGGGGGAAGATGGATTAATGGATGAAAGCATAACATGTGAATATAGCGATGGTTATTTGTTCACTTCAATTCGACTATAGCTTTCTTTCACTTGTCATTTGAGGCAAAACCAAACCAGAGACACAACAGTACGCGTATAGGAGAAAAAAAGGAGAAATTTGATTTTTTTGACAGATTCGACGCATAGGTAAGTCACATACCACGATTCTAGGGGTGTAATTTTTATTGTAGGGGGTATTTTATAGTGGTAACAAAAATAGAGTATAATCCCCACCGTGAATAAAACTAAGTAAAAATTATACCAATACACTTCTGGTGATATGTAGATCACATATATGTAGTTATTATGTATCCATTTATCCTATAGACACCAATACAAATACCCAAACTTTAATAACTTTAGGGGGGCTTTTGGGTATGTTAAACCCTAAAAAATAATTGAATCCTATAGAATGTAGAGAATAAAACTCTGTATCCATTGACACCAAATTCATGAATTTTGGTGGGTGATTGATCAATTGGATTATTTATCAAAATTTAAAAAAATAGTAAAAATACAATTGAGAGGTCTATTTTTGATATTTTCTGCTATAGAAATATTTTATATGAGCAAAAAAATTAATCTTAAAGATTATTGAGCATATTCGGGTTAATACGCACCAATATGTGGGATTAAATGCATACATTGGATTAAATATAAGCTGTAAATACGTTAAAAATGATTTATAAAATAAACTTAAATGACTTGGATTTGATTTGACGCATATAAAATGATTTATTGGTGATAAGATTATATTGATGCTTGGGGATGAATTGTTATTGGATATTAGGAACTAGTTGAACGATGAATTTGGTGAGTAATCTTTACTTGTAGTATTATGTGTGACATTGGTATTATATTCAAAATTCTGATTTTATTTAAATAGAATGATATATTGCATTTTATGCTTATTTGAATTTCAAGAAATAATTTTGATGCATTATAACATGTTAATTACATACCTAAGTAGGTTATTGGCATAACAACATTTCTATTGGTCATAGTCTCAGAGAATAGACTCACTCGATTAACCGATATGGTGATCTTGGTTGGTGCATTCCTGACTGAGATGAATGAGATAGAAATAGATAGATAATGGATAATTAAAGGCTTGTGCACTCCTCATTGGTGCACATGAGGAGCAGACTCACCCTATTATCTAGAAGGAGGGAGATGGTGCACGTGTTTTTAAAAGATTGGATATGGTTGAAAGTGAATGTATGTTCACACATTATATGATGCTTATATGCTATTTCTATTTCAATTGCAATTGCATGTATGCATGGATATGTTTGTTTTGGCTTTCATGTTTTTCGTACATATGATGGCTATATAATACTATAAGTCAGATTATTCACTGAGCTTGTTGTTTGCTCACTCTACTTTCCATTATTTTCTCCAAGTTTTGATAGGAAAGGAAAATGAAAGATTTTGTAATAATCATTACTAGTTTTCTTTTGGAGTTGATAGTATGTTTTTAACTATAATTTTTAGCCAAACTATTGTATTTGGAGATGTATGTAAACGTATTATTATCAGAATGTATTGTCAAAACAAATTATGGATTGTGTAAATGGATGGTTAATTTGATGAAGAAATATATGTTTTTATATTTGATTATGATCTATAAGGTAACTTAAATTTGGTGGCATGCTATATTTTTGGAAGAGACTTTGTCAAATTTTTTTTAACAAATTGGAGATTTGGTTAAGAAGGCTTATAGGATTTTTGACATGTTAGTACTCTAACATGTTTGAGAATTTTGTTCCAGCCGTGACATCACCTAAGAAGGGGTTGTAACAATAGTGGTATCAGAGCCTTAGGTTTAAAAGCCTTAAAAAGAGAAATAGACTTATATATTATTATGTTTGTTTGTGTGGGTAGTTTAGATTATAAAGTTGTTGGTGTTATTTAATGCATTTCGTTCTCTTTTATGGATGAACAAATCTAAAGAGAAGGAACCAAGGGAATTATGGATCCCCATGAAGAACAATTTAAGAAGTTGGAGGAGAAGGCACTGGTGCAACAACAAATTACCACACAGCTAACAGAGATGATGGCTAAGATCAGGGAAGAATTACAAAAGCCTAATGCACTAGTAGTTCTTGAAGTTGGTTCTAGTAGCGTTGGAGTTAATGAAGTAGCACCTAATGTTGCAACATAAACTCCAGTGCTAGTTAAAAGAAGTGATGAGAAAGAAACGAAAAGGAATAACAAGGTAATGAAAGCTTTTAAAATGAGAGAACCTCCAATATTCACAGGCAGTTTGGTGTTAGAAGTAGCTAAAAACTAGTTGATGAGAATAGAAACTACATTTGATAATATGCAAGTTGAGGATCTAGACAAAGTGAGATTAGGTACCTTTAAACTTATCAGGATGCAGAGCAATGGTGGAAGTCTACAAGTAGAAGGAATTCAGCTGTAATTTCTTGGGAGAAATTCAAAGAGATGCTCTCTGAGTGTTTTTTTCCACCAGTAGAGAAGGATAAATGAAGGGATCAATTCCTTCATCTGAAGCAGGGAAATATGATAGTCCAAGAATGCGAATATGAATTTACTAGACTATTTTTCTTTGCACCAGAGCTAGTGCTCATAGATAATTTGTGAATAAAAAAGCTTTACAATGGGTTTTGTGATGTCATATGTAAGGGGTTGACACTAGGTGGGGTAAAAGATATATGTTGATGTTGTTAATCAAGCTTTGGACTTTGAGAGGGTGGAAACTACAAGTCAGGAAGCTGCTTCACATACTTCACTGTTATCATCCGAGCAAAATGTAACATTCTAGGGCAAAAAGCAAGTCAAAATGGAACAATAACCAATCTAAGGGAAATAAAAATTCGTATGGGAGAAGTATCTAGTAGGTTGGGACACCTGCCACACAGTGGTGCTAGTTCCAACATCAGGTTCCACGGGACAACAATTTATAAGGAGATCTTAGAGTCAGAGTTCCTTAGTGATATCATTTGTACCATCAGGATGAGGAGTTGGTAGACGACAGAAGGGTGTTGGCGGTTCCATCCCAAATGACTTTAGTGCCTCCAAAAGAGCAAGCTAAAGCAGTAACTGAACCTGATCCAAAGATCAGCAAGAATTTGATTAAAGGTATGATTAGCATTTGTGATATTATGATGTATGTTTTGATTGATGCTGGATCCACATTATTATTTATTTCTAATAGCATGGTAGATAGATTGAGACTTATTCTTGTTAGAACTATTACACCCTTGATATTAAGTACAACTGCTGGGGAAAATATTTATCCTTATATGATATGTGAGAAATATGTAGTTAAATATGAAGGATATGAAATGTCTGTTGATTTGAGGGTGATAGAATTCTTGGAGTTTGATGCCACACTAGGTAGCAACTTATCATGCTTATCTTGACTTTTTTGCCAAGAGAGTAACTTTTTAGATTCCAAGACAACCTTCTTCTATTTATAGAGGCATGGATACCTTGAGAACTCCTACGAGAGGTCGATTAATTACTGATGAGAAAGCACAATAATTAGCTAGCATAAAGAAAGTGGATGGAACGGAGCTAGATATTTAGTTATAAAAAATTCCTATGATGAATAAATTTCGAAATGTATTTCCTGATAACTTACCTTGTATACCTCCTAGAAGGGAGAATTTTATTATTGAGTTGATGCCTAGAACTAAACCCATCTCTATTCCACCTTATCGCATGACACCAAAGGAGTTACAAAAACTTAAGGTGCAACTTAAGGAATATTTAAGTAAAGGATTTGTTACCCCAAGTATGTTGCTCTAGGGAGCAATTGTGTTGTTTGTGAAGAAGAAAGACGAGAGTCTATGGCTATGTATAGACTATCGTAAGCTAAATAGGCTGGCTATAAAAAACAAATATCTACTTCCTCGAATTGATGACTTGTTTGATTAGCTAATTGGAGCCAAATATTTCTTAAAGATTGATTTGAGATCGGGGTATCATCAGTTGAGGATTAGAGAAGAGGACATTCCAAAAACGGTTTTTAAAACAAGGTATGGACATTATAAATTTTCGATTATGCCATATGGGTTAACCCATGCACCTGCTATGTTTATGGATTCAATGCAAAGGTTGTTTAAACCATATCTTGATCACTTCATCATTATCTTCATTGATGATATTTTTATTTATTCCAAAACTTAGGAGGAGCATGAACAACATCGTAGGACTACTTTACAAACACTGAGAGAAAACAGGTTGTATGCAAAGTTTAGTAAATGTGAGTTTTGAGTTTTGGATAGATGAAGTTTTTAGGTCATATGGTAAGTACAACAG
The DNA here is from genome assembly GCA_030144865.1 of Tinospora cordifolia. NCBI lineage: Eukaryota > Viridiplantae > Streptophyta > Magnoliopsida > Ranunculales > Menispermaceae > Tinospora > Tinospora cordifolia. Next base: position 9,886 of record JAJIYU010011050.1, read on the forward strand.
GTATCTCTATAGATTCTTCAAAGGTTGAGGCTATTATCAACTGGCTAAAACCAACCATAATGACTAAAATTCGAAGTTTTCTTGGTTTAGCTAAATATTACAAGAAGTTTGTGGAGGGTTTTTCTAAATTAGCTGCTCCACTGACTAAGCTAACTCAGAAGACTGTATCCTTTGTGTGGAATAATGAATGTCTAGAAGTTTTCATTGCATTGAAGAGAATGCCGACTATTGCACCAATACTAGTACTTCCAAAGCTTGGAAAGGATCTAGTCATTTATGCTGATGCATGACATTCAGGTTGGGGTGTATTTTCATGCAATAGGGTAGAGTAATAGCTTATGTATCTAGGCAATTAAAGGTGCATGAGAAAAACTACCCAGTACATGATCTAGAATTAGCTACAGTGGTTTTTGCTTTGAAAATATGGAGACATGATCCCTATAGTGAGAAGTTCACATTATAATCTGATCATAAAAATCTGAAGTACTTATTTCATCAAAAACAGTTGAATATGAGGCAATGCAGATGGTTACAATTTCTTAAGGATTATAATTTTAATTTTGAGTATCACCATAGAAAAGCCAATGTCATTGTTGATACATTGAGCAGGAAACAGACTGAAGCTGGAGTTGTGGCTTGTCAAATGGCTCATGAATAGCAGATGTTAGAGTGGGCTACAGTCATGAGTACATTTTCTATTGATGTTTCATTGGGCATATGCACTTATATGCGAATGAAGCTGACAGATGTTCAAAATCAAAAAATTAAGGATTTGCAGCAACATGATCTAGATTTTGGAATGTATGATTGGCATTGATATTCTAATGGTGTCTTATGATTCCAAGGGAGGATATGGGTACCACTTCAACGAGAGCTTAAAGTTGAGTTACTCTAAGATGCACATAAATCACAGTACACTATCCATCCAAGAGCAACCAAGATGTATCATGATATGAAAAGAACAGTGTGTTGGCATGGAATGAAAAAAGATATAGCTGAATATGTAAAGAAATGTGGAGTGTGTCAGCAAGTAAAGACTGAACACTAGAAGCTTAGAGGGCAAATGCAACCATTATCCATTCCAGAATGGAAATGAGATCATATCATGATGGATTTTATTGTTGGGTTACCACGAACTCCAAGTAGATATGATGTCATCTGGGTGGTTGTTGATAGGTTAACAAAATCTACCCATTTCTTCTAGTTAACATTAAGGACTCTGTGGATAAATTGAGCAAGTTGTATATGCGGGAGAGAGTGAGATTGCATGGGGTACCTGTATCCATTATGTCAGATCGAGATTTGAGGTTTACTTTGAGGTTTTAGCAGTTGTTGCAGACTCGTTTAGATACCCGTTTTTGTCTCAGTACTTCATTGCATCCTCAGTCCAATAGATGGCCTGGACGAGTTATTCAAATGCTTGAAGACATGCTTAGGGCTTGTAGTTTAGAGTTTGGTGGGAACTAGAATGAATATCTTCATTTGTGTGAGTTTGGTTATAATAATAATTATCAAGCTAGTATTGGTATGTCACCATTTGAGGTTCTTTATGGTAGACCTTGTAGATCTCCAACTTGTTGGTACAAGGTTGGAGAATTACAGTTAATGGGGCCTAAGGTTATTGCAGATTACACAAAGAAGATTAAGTGGGTTAGGCAAAAACTTAAAGCAACCTAAGATCGCCAAAAAACTATTTTGATAACTGGCATTAAGCATTGGAGTTTGTAGTTGGTGATCATGTCTTGTTGAAGGCTTCACCACAGAAGGGTTAGATGAGATTTGGAGTGAAGAGAAAGTTAGTTCCACGCTTCGTAGGATCGTTTGAGATTCTAGAGAGAATTGGTCCATTAACTTACAAGATTGCTTTAGCATCTCAGTTAGCCAGTGTTCAGAATGTGTTTCATGTGTCTTTGTTACGCAAGTATTATTCAGATCCGACACATATTCTAGATTTTACTCAGTTATAAGTTGGGAAGGATAACAACTATGAAGAAAGACCCGTAGAAATAGTTGGTAGAAGAATATAGAAATTGAGAAATTAAAAAAAAATCCTCTTGTTAGAGTCAAATGGCAATTTCATGAAAATGAGGAGCAAACCTGGGAGTATGAAGATATAATGCTGGAGTAGTTTCCAAATCACTTCACAACTTGAGGCACATTCTTTTTCTTTTTAATTTCGAGGATGAAATTCTGTAAGTTGGGGAGGTTGTAACAAACCATAATTTTTATGACACGTGGACATGACATATGTATGTATAAGCATATATTATACACATACATATAATGTAAATAATGTCACGAGGAATAAAAAAAATGTAGTTTACAAAGAGATTTAAAAAGTAAAAATAAAAAAATTAGAGTAATTTAAAATAATAATAATAATAATAAGTTAGAATTATAAATAAGGGATATATATATATACATACTTTATTATATATTGGTGGTGTGAAATGGGTTAGAAAATAAAAGACCAAAATAAAAATAATGTAAAGAAAAAAAAAGTGTAAAAGTTGTGCATCGATTTGAGAGAAAAAGAGAAAAATACAGAAAAAAAAGAAAAAAAGGAATGATGAGATGATGGTTATTAAGATAATGCAATATATATATGTGTGTGTGTGTGTGTGTGTGTGGTGGTAGGGGAAGGTGGTTACGGATGGGGAAATTGGCTAGCAATATGTATATGGATGGATGAATGAGGGCATAACATGCGAATATAGCAGTGGTTATTTATTCACTTCAATTCGGCTATAGCTTTCTTTCACTTGTCATTTTAGGCAAAACCAAACCAAAGACACCAAAGTACGCAGACAAGAGAAAAAAAAGGAGAAATCTAATTTTTCGACGGATTCAACACATAGGTAAGTCCTTTCTCCTTATTCTTATTACAAAAATATTAATTAAGTCGCATACTATGATTCTAAAGGTATAATTTTTACTATATGGGTATTTTATAGTAGTAATCCAAAAATAGGGTATTACCCCACCATGAACAAAACTAAGTAAAAGTTATACCAATATACTCCTGATAATACGTAGATCACAAATATGTGGTTAGTATATATTTATTTATCCTGTAGACACTAATATAAATACCCAAAGTATAATAACTTTAGGGGGGCTTTTAGATATGTTAACCCTAAGAAAATTTTAATTGAATTCTATAGAAATGTAGAGAATAAAAATCTGTATCAATCGACATCAAATTCATGAATTTTGAATATCAACTGAAATTTTGGTGGGTGATTGATCAATTGTATTATTTATCAAAATTTAAAAAAATTAGTAAAAATACAATTGGGAAGCTTATTTTTGATATTTTCTACTATAGAAATATTTTATATGAGCAAAAAATAATTTTAAAGATTATTGAGCATATTCGAGTTAATGCGCACCAATAAGTGGGATCAGATGCATATATTGGATTAAATATGAGCTATAAATACATTAAAAATGATTAATAAAATAAATTTAAATGACTTGGATTTGATTTGATGCACATAAAATGATTTTTTTGGTGATAGGATTATATTGATGTTGTGAAGATAAATTGTTATTGAATATTAGGAACTAGTTAAATGATAAATTTGATGAATAATTTTTACTTGTAGTATTATGAGTGACATTAGTATTATATTAAAAATTTTGATTTTATTTAAATAGAATAATATATTGCATTTAATGCTTATTTGAATTTCAAAAAATGATTTTGATGCATTGTAGTATGTCAATCACATACCTAAGTAAGTTATTGACATGACAACATTTTTATTGGTCATAGTCTTAGGGAACATACTCACAAGATTAACGATTATGGTGATTCTGGTTGGTGCATTCCTGACATGAGATAAAAGATATAAAAATAGATAGATAATTGGATAATTAAAGGCTGGTGTTTTAACATCCTAACTTCCTAAAGACAGGTTTAAGCTCAACCACAAGGCAAGTTGGGTCCTATGTTACATTTACAAGTACACAACTTACATCTCAATTCCTTTATTCTAACACTTATTGAAATACTCATAAATTCGCTTCCATTGAGTTTAATTTTCAATAAGATATTACAAGTGAATAAAGGAAAACTTCAAACCCTTTGTTTAATCAAAATAAAATAAAGAATTGCATTATTGAATTCATATAATCAAAAGAAAGAGTACGTAACTCTAAAATTTAAAACAAAAATTCAGCGAAAATCTTTATTCAAAATTTAGGCAATATGCCCTTACATAGAAACTTTCTAAACATAGACTTTCTAATTCCTTAGCAAACTTGGCCATGCATTTCAATTTCCTGAAAAATAAAAGGAAGGGGTGAACACATAGCTTAGTAGATCATTTATTAAACAATTAAGTTACTATTTGAAATCAATAACATATCCAAATTCAAACACTTTCATGCATTAAGTGATTCAAACAACTTTTTGGTTATAGTTGATGTTAAGACTGAAAGGAGTTCTACTCCCTTGATGTTCTTAATTTAGATACCCCTCTTTAGGGTAGAAAGATATTTCTTTATCACTTTCCATTGGATGTCACATACCAAGTATCCCTTAGTTATGCCCCGCAACCACACACTCCAAGCATGTGTTAAGAACAGCCACAGCACCCATATGGGTCACTATGACAGTACGTGGTTCTTATCCTCAATTTCTTATATTTAAGAATCACATAATCATAAAAGAAATTTAAAATGTAAATATCATAACTTTAAACAACCAAGAAAGCATGTAAACATTACATAACATGCTTGAAACATTTAATTAAATCCTAAACATTGATTCTAAGCATGACATGCTCTCATGAGTGATTAAAACATAAAAACATGCTAAACTAAAATTAAAATATGATTAAACATGTTGAAACTAAAATGCACATGCTGAAAACTAGCAATTGAAACAAGCATGAACATGCTAAAAATTTGAAAGAGCAAAGTAGAAGTTCAAGAAATCTCCTCCACCTTAATCTGAGTTTCTTTGTAGAATCCAGCAAAGTTTCCCCTTATCTACCACTTTTAGAACTTCAGGAACTTCTAATTACCAACAAAACTACTTCAACAACTCTTTAAAATACTGAAATAAAAACTTCTCACACAAGAAAGAAAAGAGAGTGAGAAGGGGTGCCAAGAAGAAGGTAAGAACAAGTAAAAAAAGAAGTATCAACTCTTTGTTTTGAGATGAGATGAATGTGAGCAAGAGGGGGTGGTATTTATAGGAGTTCATGAGCACAAGCAAGGCATCTAGGGCAGCTCACCACGTTTGGGCATGTTTCTAAACTCATAAGGGGACAGTTTGACCACTAAGGTTTCTAATCCAAGTGTGAGCAAAATCATTGAACCTTATTTGTTTTCTTTATGTGTGTGAACACAATTAAAGGTTTAAAATACATTCTAATCTCTCTCGGATGTGTTTTATCAGTAGGGAAACATTCTAAAATGTTGTGATTTATAAAATCAAATAAGTTTATAATATGGGCACACAAAAACAAAGCTTTGAAATGTTTCTTATTTTCCTTGGATTCTCTCCCTTTTTGGCTCCACATATGACCACGAGACAAGTTTCTATTTTGTGATTTTTTTTTTCTAGGTAAAGGAATTTTTCTATATCTCTTTAAATCAACCACTCTCATTAAACTTCTATCTTGGGTTTGTCACATGTGTGCCCACACACACACTTATGAGACATTTTATATGTAACCTTAGTATACA
>JAJIYU010011051.1:0-15644 GCA_030144865.1 Tinospora cordifolia
TAATAATAATAATAATAATAATAATAATAATAATAATAATAATATAATAATAATAATAATATGTGTATGAATAATATGTGGGTGTTAAAATAATATCATATAAAACAGAATGTATGAGGAATAATAAGTGTGAATTTATAAATAAATAAATAAATAAATAAAATGTTATATACTTGTCTAATGCAAGTATAATATTATATAAGTATGTAAGTAATTGTATGTATAATATTATAGCATTATGACATTTATAAATTGTTACATATATATATATATAATTATATATATATATATATAATAAATTATTGTACATATAATTGTATAATATACTATTGTTATAATTATATATACAGATATATATAAACATTAAAAAAATTAAAGAATTACTTTCATTTCTTTAAAAAAAATAGTTAATACAAAATCTGGGTATAATTTTAATTTGTAGCCTAATTGAAAAAAATAAAATAAAAAAATAATAGTGTAAAAAATATAAGATAAAAATAAGAAATTTTATTCCAAGGTTTATTAAATTTATTAAAGAAACATTAGTAAGATTATTTAGTACAATAAATAATCTGTAAATTTACTTAATAAATTAAACTATATTATTGGTAAGTAATTTAATCAATATGTGTAATTTATATCTTAAACTATATATATATATTAAAGAATTAGAAATGACAAATTTATTAGTCACATTATTTAATAAATCCTGATTCGCAAGTTATATATTTATGGGTTACAAAAGTAAAGTGAGAAATATTATTAACCAGTTATTTAAGTAAATTATTTAATTAGCTAGTTGATTTGAATTTAATACACCACAAAAAAATGGAAACAAAATATATAGAATTTATAATTTAATTGTACAATTGAAATAGAATAGAAATATAAATTAGAGATTGAGAAAATTTTAGAAAATTTGGATAATATAAATAATAAGAAATTCAAATACTGAAAATAAAGGAAATCTCAAAATAAAGATATAGAAGCATTAGTATGTTTATATTATATAGATATAGTTTGAAAAAAGAATTAGCAATATATGGATTACAAAAATTAGCAATTAAATATGTGTATAGATATGAGTTACAAAATTGGGCACACTGCCCGAAATATATACAAATATATATATATATATATATATTATATGGATTTCTTTCAAAAAAAAATAGTAAAAAAATGGCACACCAAACAAAAAGAAAAGACAAAAAAATATAATAAAAAAACAAAATAAAATAACTCTAAATACTTGATCTTGCTAATTTATATGCAAGAGAAAATTGAAAAGTTGTCTTTGAACTTGCTACCCAAAGTTACTAATTTTCACTCCCCTAAACTCTATATAAAGGATCCCTAGTGCTATCATTTTTTTCATCCCAAATCAAGAGCATACTAGTCCGTCTTGACTCTCTATGACCTTCTTCTTGGCAATCCCTTCAGTTCTTGAGTAATCTTGAATTGTTCTTAAGTGCTCTTGAGAGTTCTTGAGTTTTTAAAAGCTTTGGAGTAACGGAACATTGTCGAATTTCAGAAGTGTGCAGAAGAGATTTATTTTTAAGGTGAAAGTGATTTCTCAAGCCCCTATTCAACTTCTTCAGTTTAATGCCATGTTCATAAATATTTAATTTTAGTTTGGTGTGCTTATTATGTTTGAATAACATGTTTTATTTTTTTATTTTTTTTAGAAAATATATTTCAGATTTGCATGTAAACCATGAAATCATGTCATGATTAGATTATACATGTTTAGATTTATTTTAAAACATGATGCATACTAAGTGTTTGCTTTCATGTTTTGAATGTTTATATGTTAAAATTATTTTTATTTATTTTTCTTGAGCATGATTGTGAACCATGTACTGTCACTGCGAATATGAGGATCACTGTGGGTGTTCTTTACATGTGATTAGTTCTCATGGGCGATGTCCCAAAATACTTGGAATATGGGTTAGGCCCTAAGTCTAATGAAATTTGACAAAAAAATGTCTTTTTACTCAAGGGAGGTATTTTCATAAAGAACATCAAGGGATTTGAAACCCTTTCAATCTAATTTACAACTGTAAACAAAAATATTGTTTGAAACGTCTAATGATTTATAAATGTTTGAATTTGAATGCGTAATTAATATTGAATTAGTAATTTAGTGGGTTTGAAAAAGATCTACTGGGTTATGTGCTCATCCCTTCCTTTTATTTTTCAAGAAATTAAATTACATGAAGACCATGAATATTAATTAAATTTTTTTTCCTTATTATTTAGAAAGTTTCTAATTTTTATTTAAGGGCATGTTGCCCAAGTTTTAAATTTTTCGCTGTAATAGTTTTTCTTCAAGATTGAATTATGTAATCAATTTTGTTCAATTAATAGTGTTATGAATTTCTTTTATTTGTTGTATTATTGCCTTATTAAATTCCTAAATTTGGGTTATATACTCTTAAATACAAATAAAGCATGAAATAATTGAAATAGAAACTCAAGTTATGTACAGTCCAAATTGAAAGTCTCGGGGGTTGGGGTGTTACAACTACCAATAGTAATTCACTTGGTTTGATGAATCATTTTTCTCAAAGCTTGTCTAGCTAAGACTTTAACTCAATCAGCTCTATTGGTGCCATTCTTTAGAGAGGAATGGTTATGAGATCAACTCTAGGGTTCACTTCAATCTTGAATTCCACTTCTCTAGCTGGTGGTAGTCTTGGTAACTCATCTAGAAATAGGTCCTTATAATCTAAAACCACCACTAAGTTTTGGATGTCCTTTTCTTCTTTAGTTTCTTCCTCAAAGAACTTCTTGAAATCCTCTTCTTGCTTTAAGCAGACTAACATTGCTACCATTGAGCTTCTAGGTAATATTTGCATATCGCCACTAATTCTAAGGGTATTTCCTGAAGGTAATGTTATAGTTACCCTCCTCTTAGGACTATATGTTTTTACCTGATATTGGGTTTACTAGTCCATCCTCAATGTTACATCATATCCATAAAATGATAGTACATAAAGATCAGTTGAGATAAACTTATCTCCAAACCTAAGGTCACAATGACACTTTTTTTTAGATTACAGTAGTCCTTATGGGTATGGATACATTCACTGTCATAGGCAAGGTATTTGTTGCTAGTTGTAACCTATCTACTAATTGTCCAACAACAAAAGATTTGGTAGCATTAAAATCAAACAAAAGTTTTATAGCAACATTAAATAATAGAAATGTACCTTCGACTATAGGAACTTGGTCATCTTGAACATTTGCAACAAGAAAACCTCAGGCCTGGTTTCGTTAACTACCCTAGTTTTAATTATGATTCCAGCCCTGTTTTATTATTTTGTCGAGGCTGTTACTATTGCTTGACTTGAGGAAGTCCATTTTGTCATCCTCTCTAGTTATATCATTGCCACTGAGGAGCAAAAGTTGGTGCTCTTGTAGGAAAATTCTTAGTTATATGTCCCCTTTGATCATAATGAAAACATAGGCCTATTCTTTTCGCCTGCTCTTTCTGCTCCACATTATCTTGGTTGCGTCGAGTTTGGGGATATGGTTGTGCTTACTATTATAACAACTCGGGCCCACTATTTACAGATATTGTTCCCACCTTAGCCTCCACTTACTGGGTGCAGAGTTTTGTTCTTGACAAAACTCAAACTTGAGTCTTCCAAAAGCGCTCGCCACTAGTAAGGCTCGCAATTGCTCATTTAGCCCAGAGATCGCTCAATTGTTGGATCGATGTGAGATATTATAATTCACCTCCCTTAGTAAATTTTTTCTCATACTTAGTCATAGTCATATTCCTCTTGGTAAGTCGCACGAATTTTGACTGCAATTTCCTTATAGCAGGCATGGAGAAGAAGTTATTGTAGAACAACTTCTTGAATTGCTCACGTATCATAGTTGAAACATCAATCTCAAGGTTGTTCATAATCATTTCCCACTAGTGATAAGTAGGTCTAATGAACTGATGCACTACTAAGGCCACTCATCTAGGGCAACTGCTCCCAAAACATTAAAATGCTTGTTCAGCTTAGAAAACCACACATCAGATACTATGTTGTCCACCTTTCCATCAAAGGTACTCAAACATAGCTTATGGAATTCTATTAGTAGGTTTCTCTACTCGTTGTCTTCTGTGACAATTCGGTTTGGTGTTATTGGACCATTTGACAATGGGGTGTGATGAACCTGAGGTTGGGGTTGTGGCTATACTAGAGGTAGATTTCGTGCCTAAGGTAGAGCCCTCATAACCTGCTCGACTACTTGTCGAGTTATTTTTGCTAACATATATAGCGATAAAATTGCTCCAACGAGAGTTGCTACAACCACAAGTGCCCCTTGATTCCTCTGACTAGATTCATCAGTATTCTTAGCCTTCTTCTAATTTCCTTGGGTTCTTGCCATTATCTACAAGTTCAAAGACATTTTAGTATCTAATAAGGTATTATACGAAGAATCATAATATTAATTCAATTCAGGTGTATGCAAACCCATCTTTCCTTATCCTTAGGATACAAAATGTTTTTCTAGACTTGTGATAATAGCCTATCTTTTATAGATCATTCGTTATGTTAATTTCTTTAGGTTTTCATTCATTCTATCATGACGCTAGATTCATGTCTCTAGGTTCCCGATCTTGTTAAGTGACCAATATGTTTATTCCTCTAAGTTCTGCCTGAGGATTTTCAAAGTATTCTAATATTGTTAGGTACAAGGTTTGAGTTTCATGATCACAGAACAAGTGATACACATATTCATGACATTTAAATATAGCGTGCATTCAAACAATCATACAATCATATAATCTCACACTAGCATAGAGAAATTTCAAGCTTCCATCCACGCTTCTGAGTTGAGTATCTCATATAACTCTTTTCCGATGCCGTAACCTTTTACCCAAAGATCTCATTACACCCAAACAATTTTGCAAATGTCTCGACGACTGAGGCCTTCCAAGCTCCACTATACTAAACCATCCCATAACAACTAAGCATAGGAAAACAAGCTCTTACAAAGTCATCGATCATTTACTACACATGGCCTTTCAATCTTCGATTCAAGGATTCTTCCATACCTCCAAATTCCTTCTCGTCCCATACCACATAAAAACTAAGGATATAGGATCTTCTTGATCTCGTGTTTTGACCAAACAAGTTTTTTGTTTATACACATTCTTAGTCTCTAACGTATAAGGGAGTGTATGTTCTTAGGGAGGGGTATGAGAGCTCTCCAATGGAGGTCTTTTTAGACTTTTGGGGTTGGGAGGAAGAAGAATGGGGATGATGAAGTGGAGCTAATGAAATGCCAAAGGTGTCCAAAATAGTTTTGTTGCATGTTTTGGGGCATCCTTACATAGCCAAAATTCTTTCCATGTGGCCATCCACATGGCCTTTGGGTGGCGATCTTGCTAGCCAAATCCACATAGTTTGGCCAACGAATCTATCAAACAACAAAACTGCAACCCAAAACCAAGGGCCATGAAAGGGTTAGCTAATGGGCAAGAAGGAAGAAAGAAAAGAAAGAGAAGAAAGAAGGGGAGGGGGGAAAGGAGGTGCGTGGGCCAGCCCATGCCCCACGATCCATCTCGCACGGGCCATAAGCCTGTGCATCCATTTGGCTCGCATGGGCCTCACAACCTATGCAAGATTTCCAGTCTGCACAGACCGGGGCCTATGCATTCGGGGCCCTGTAGCCTCCCTACCCCCTTCTTTATTTTGTTTCCTTTTTATTTCTTTTCTTTCCTTTTTATTTCTTTTCTTTCTTCTCCTTTCTTTCTTCAATTATTTTTCTTTTGTTATTACTATATAGATTTATTTATTAGCTCACCCATTTATTTTTATTACTATTTTCATTATTTAGTTACTTATTTAATTTTTCATATTTTTTTTCAAAATTGCTTAAAATTTGTTTTATAAGTTCCAAAAAAATGATTGAACACATGAAATTGATTACATCAAAGTGAGGGTCATTACAGAACATAACCTATCAAGTTTTAGTGTTAGGTTTAAAGTCTTATCTCTTACTTAATTATACGTAAATGTTCTTAAGTCTTATTCATTTTTTGTTTTACTATTTAAGGGTATGTTATAGTGTTTCAATCGCTACTCTTACTAAACCAATCACACCTAAATGATTCCAAGTTATTATAATTTCTTTATAGTCTCGAGGAGTCATTGTGCATGACTTCTTTAGACTTTTATGTGACTTTAAGGTTCCTAAGACATAACCATAGTGACCATGTACTTGTTGCACTGAAACCATGGCTATGCCCTATTCTAGTGGGCCTCATTTTGTTATTTCACTTGACCAACCATTTAGGACTCACTTTAACACTTAAAGTTATGTTTCTAAGATGTCGGTAAATTTATTTTAGGTGTTCCTTATTATAAATAAGGTTCTACTAAGTTGTTCATAAAGGGTACACCTAAAGTGTCACCTTCTGAGGGTCTTTCATACTTGCTTTGTATCCTACAAAACAATAGGCTAGGGTTTCCATTTCTAATCCCTTTTCCTTATTTTTAAACCATAACTTAATAGCTTCTAAGTGTTTTATCCTAAGCACAGGGGCTGTAAATTTCAACCCTAATCTTTTTAACAATAAGGTACATGAAAAATCTTATTTTTAGTCATTTTCATGCTCGTTTCTCCCCCAAATCGAGGTCATTCCGTTAAGAATTTTTCCTATATTTTCACACATTTTTCATCATCATTCCCATTTTGAACTAAGTGTGTAACTTGCTATTAAATGGCTGCACACTTGCTACCATGCTTGCATGCAACAAATTGCCCCCAAAACACCATATTTTAGGTGTCGTGGTTATGGTATGTGTGTATATGTGTTTGGCTAATGTTCTCTAGGTCTTATGCCCACTTTGAGTCACATTTTAACTCTATTCTGAAGTCAAAATGCACTGACGTATGGCTGCACACATTCAGCCCATGTGATATGCACATAAAATTCATAAAACAATCTCTTTTTGGAGTTTTTTACCCACATACCCTAAAGGGCTTGTGTGTAGGGTGTTGGGCTGCTACTACCTTGCTCAAAATACATCAAAAGAAGGTGATTTGCATGCTAAAGAACACACTTTACCTTACATATATGTACAAAAAGGAACACCTTCAACAAGTGTTTTAAGAAATTATACCTTCTTTGATAATCCTTCTTGTTCTTGTTCTTGTTCTTCTTCTTTGGGTGGCTTATAACCCTCTTTTCTCTATTGCTTTCACACCTTTTGAGGCTGCAATACCAACATGAAAAAGACATTAAAAGATGGTCTTACAACACCAAGTGGATGGCATGGCCAAAAATGTACATAATGTAGGTTTGACATGGTTTCTTGATGTATGTTTGAAGTGATTTTTTCATGCTTTTGAAGGGGTTTCCAAATGTTCTTTTGGATAGCTATTTAAGGGTCATTTAAAGGTTTCTTTAATAGAAAAGTACTAGGTTTTGGACAGTCATAGGAATGTCCAATGGGTGGTCTCTACCCAGGCCAAAAACATAGGTTCAAGTGAGGAAATGACTAAATTTAAGGGGTTTTGGTGGTGGTTTCTTTTCATGGGTATTTAGTTGATCTTGAGGGAATTTTCAAGGGTTAAAAATATGCGGGAAAAGTGTTCCAATGATGGCTAAAATATGAATATTTTGGTGACTTAAGGTGGTGGTTGGTGAAGAGAAAAAGAAAGGAGAAGAATACATGATAATCTCAACTTTACTAACCTTAAGGCTCATCTTCTTAGATATTCCGGTGCAATTTCTTCTTGGACATCCTAGGGTGTAAAATGTGAGGATGAAAGTAATTTTTTTAATGATTTGAATGAGAAAAATAAGAGAATGTAAATAATGTAGGTTTTTATAAGGAATTGTTAAGTATCAAAAGTTAACTGCCCCAGTTGTGAAGAAGATGCTTTTGAAATCCATCTTATTGATGTTCCACTAGCTAACGACCCCAGTTGTGAAGATTATTCTTTGGCTAGTATTCATCTTATTGATGCTCCACCAACTCACCATTGGTGTGACACTTGTAATTGCCCCAATTGTGAAGATGATGCTTTTGAAGTTCAATATGATATTAAACCCCCTAAGCGACAAACCTCCTAACAACAACTCCAAGAATGCTATGCTTTAGGAGATCCCATAGTTGTCTTTATTGAATCTGATTTTGGCAGGTATCATTACTATATTCTTCTTTTAGCTTTTGATTCTGACGATGAGTATGTTGATGAGTAGTATCCTGATATTGATAATTGTGGTCCTAGCCAAAGCTATTTAGTCCTTTTTGAGCACTCTAGTTCTTCTGCCCCTCCTTTTGGAACTGAACAATCTACTAATCCTCTTACTGATTATCCTATCCAATACCAAATTAAACCATCCAAGACCATGACCCCTAACGATCCCTCCTTCCAACAACTTCTTGCTTCTGAAGCTATTTTCAATTGGAAATGCAATAATGCTCTGTATCAAAACAATCTTCTTCAAACCATTATCCAGAAGCAGCAAAAATTTGTTACCCAAAAAAAAAATTCTCATGAGCATTTAACCATAGCTATCCGTGCTAGGATTGACCAACTTCATTAGGAGCTCTTGTCCATAGCTACCTCTGTTACTTGATATTGTAATATTGAAGCCCTGCTCACCGCTCTGGAAAAGGAACAACAGTCTCTCAAAAACCAGCTCAGAGAACTTACGGAAAACCTTCCTGACCAAACCCACATCATGAACTCTTTCTTTACTCCTCATATTATCCCATCTGCCTACAAGCCTCCATCATTCACTTTGCCTTTTTTGTTCCCTCCATCTTATACACTCCAGAGTAAGCTCTAGCATAAGACTGTTCCCCTTAGCCCTTGTAATCCTCCACTATAATACCCTAAATTCTTTATACTCAATTAAATGAAATTCATCATTTATTTAGTGAAATTTGGGTGCAAAATGAAACTGGGCTCATTTCAGGGCTAAATTTGGTAGGTTCCAAAACTCTCATTTAGTAACCCATAAGGACCCAAAAGAATCTGAAACAAAGTAAGTCACATGAATCAACTAATCAGACAACAAATCCAAAAATTAGAACAATTGGTCAAGATTAGGGTTTTCATTTTCCAAACACCCTTCAAGGGGTCAAAATTAAGAAAGAATTGGCATTTAAGGTACTTCAGGGGATCAAAATGACCCGAAACGAAATGAAATGACATGAACTAACAAAATGAATGACATATCTAAAAAATCAAACAATTGGCCAAGATTTAGATTTTCATTTGCCTAATGACCTTAGTGGCATTTGGTTCATGTGATTCTAAAACTATGGGTTATAAATCATAATTCCTTGAAAATCAAGAGATATTAATTTTTATTTGATTTTTGTAAACCCATGAAGTCATGGCCACGCTAAGCATGTGCAAGTCACATGGGTGGAACACTATGATTATGTGTACCCTCACCCTATCCTAAGCTCCATGGGACGTTTCTTTTATTTGAGTTCATGTAGAATGATCCCATGTGCCATGAAAATAATTAAGTATGCCACCCCTATGAGATGTCCCATTTACTATTAAGAAATTATGAATGAATGATTCCATGTGATATATGATGTGATCGTGTACACCATGCTTTACACACCAAAAACATCCCAAATAATTCAAATTAGAAGTTTCTAATTTAAGAATAGAAGTTGCTGAAAAATGCTTCTAAACACCCAAGGAACAAGATTAGAAGTTTCTGATCCAAGAATAGAAGTTTTTAATCCAAGAATAGAAGTTGCTAAACAATTTTTCTAAACACTTTAAGAACAAGATTAGAAGTTTCTAATTCAGAATAGAAGATTGCATAATCTTGTTGATTTTTTGTGCATAAGAAAAGGAATCCATTTCCAAAACATATTGGAAAGTTGCCTTGTTCACAATATCACACCTAAATTAACTTTCAATTAAAGAATAGTAAGTATTCTAAATCCTTTTTGTGTTCACACATAATTAGGAAATCAAATACAACTCATATCTTGTGTTCACACTAGGAATTGGAAACCAAATCAAGTGACATTCTAAATCATGTGCATACTCAATCTATGCATTCCAAACATCTCCGTAGAAGAATGGAAAGGTTTCCTAGTGTGAGCATGCCCAAACTGTCCTCTAGTGCTCATGAAACACTATATAAATCCCCTCATGCTCTCATTGTTCTCATTCCAAAGCAAAGAGTTGACACTTCTCTCTTTGCTTGTTCTTGCCCTCTTCTTGGCACTTCTTCTCACTTCTCTTTTTTCTTTTGTGTAAGAAGTTGTTATTTCATTATTTTAGAGAGTTCTTGGAGTAGTTTTGTTGGTGGTTAGAAGTTCTTGAAGTTTTGAAAGTGGTAGATGAGGGGAATCTCTGTCGGATTCTACGAAGAAACTTGGATTAAGATAGAATGGATTTCTAGAACTCTTATCTTACTACTTCAAACCTTTAGTGCATTCTTGTTTTCAATTTCTTTTATCATGTTATTTATACATTTCAGCATGTTTAAATTTCAGTTTGAATCATGTTTGATCATGTTTTAATTTCAGCTAGCATGTTTTTATATTTTTAATTTATGCACGATAACATAATATGCTTAGAAACCATGCTTAGGCTAATTTTGAGTTTTCTAGCAAGTTTTTTGTGTTTCCCATGTTCTCTTGATTATTAAATTTGGATATTAATTATTGTGATCTTGTTTCATATTTATTTGAATTTAAACATGATAAAGTGAAGATAAGAACCACGTACCATCATAGTAGTCAAAGTGATGCTATGGGTGTTCTTTACATATACTTAATGTATATGAGTAACTTCACTAAGTGTGGATGTGTTTTAAAATACTTGAAATAGGGACATGTGATCGTTATTTCCAATGGAATGTGACAAGATGAATAGTTATTCCATACCAGAATAGGAGTATTTTAATGAAGAACATCAAGGGATTAAAAACCCCTTTTGGTCAAATATACAACACTAACAAGATTTTGTTTGAAACACTTAATGCTTATAAATGATTGAAATTGGATGTACTTTTGATTTGAATTAGTAACTTAGTTATTTAATGAATGATACACTGGGTTATGTTCTCACCCCTCTCTTTTTATCATTTTCAAGAAATTGAATATGATAGCAATGGTAATTTGATAGTAGCTATACTTAGAAAATTTCTATTTTTCTTGGAAAGTTTCTTTTCTCAATGTAAGGGCATGTTGCCCACTTTAGATTTATTTGACTTCTGTTGAATTTTTACTATTAAATTTTAGAGTTATATACTCTTTTATTTGATGATATAAATTCACTAATATATTTCTTTATTTTGAATAAATAAAGCATTTGATGTTTTTCTTTATTCATTTTTATTATCTTGTTGAATATTAAACTCAAGGGAAGTGTACTTATAAGTATTTCAATAAGTGTTAGAATAAAGGAATTGAGATGCAAGTTGTGTACTTGTCAATGTAACATAGGAGCCAACCCAAGTTGTGATTGAGCTTAAACCTATCTCTTGGGGATTGGGGGGTATTACAAAGGTGGTATCAAAGCTTAGCTATTAGATATGCTGGGCTCGAAATAGAAAGTCAAGCCTAAACATGTGTTGTTCGACCAAAACTAGAAAGTCAAACAATAGTTGCTTGACAAGAATTAGAAACTCAATTAGGGTTTTGCCTTGTTTTGAGTTAGAATTTTGAATGCCTTACCTTCTATTTTGAAATTGAAAACTATTTCAAAAAATTATTTTTGAAAAATGAAATATATGTTTTTGGAATGTTTTGTTTGGATACATAGACTACAAGTTGAGCTGATAGTGGGCAAGCCTTGTCCCAAGTAAAGCTAAACATTGAAAGGGAGGTGGGTTATCCCACCTTACAAAGCACGATTGCTAAGTAGACTTTGGTCTTGCCATCTGATTTGAAGGTTGTCTCACCAGCTTGTACGAGTAGTGTGAGTTGAAGAATACCTTTACTTTCTATAAAAGAAAATTAGAAGGTAAAAAATTAAGGCAAGGAATCAAATAGAAGTCGAAAAAATGCCAAAGGTGGTATCTTGGATAGACAAAGGTTGTGAGTCAACCAGACGGAACCTTAGGTCTAGGGGAAAGACCTTAGGTAGAAACGTGATGTACCCATGGATGACAATGGATCAAAAGCATAAATCTTTAGGACATAGGCTAGAGATTGAAACTTTTGTGAAAATAGAAAATTGTTTGATCGAACATGGGACTAGGAATCTTCTTTATATTTCAGTTTCTATGTAGTATGGGATGCATAGGAATTCAGGGTTATGAAGAAAGCTTGGACTCGCAGAATGATGGACCATGTGTGGTGAATGATCGATAACTCTGGAAGACCAAGTTTTTCTATGCTCGCTGGTATGGGATGGTGGAGTATAGTGGGTTCGAGAACCTTAGTTATCGAGTAATTTGCAAAATTGTATGGGTGCGACTCTATTCTGGGTGAAAACCTAAGTGGAAGGGGTAGAGTGGTATGGGACACTTGAACCTGAAAGCTTAGGTGGAAGCTTGGAACCTTGTTGTGCTAGCTTGATTGTATGATTGCATGATATGCATGCTTTATTATTTATTTATTTTGAGACCAAATCCTATACCCATGCATGAAAAGAACCTAGTAGAAAAACTTTTAGGTCATTGAATAGATCGAGAACCTAGAAATTAAATTTAGAGTCATGATAATGCGAACATTTAATGAAATGAATACTGATGGGTTCAATAAGGGTGGTAATGGACACACATCGTTTCAAGAGACCGACCAGAAGTTGGTGGTGTATGATAAGGATGGACCCTAACACAGACGTTAAGAAGATGAATTGGAAAGAATTCAAGGAAATTTTCAATGATAAGTTCATCCCAGAGGCTACCCTAAGAAAGCTACGAGAAAACTTTGTAAGATTCAATCAGAGAGAACTCACCTTGACTTAGTATGAGAGGAAATTTACTGAGCTAGCCAAGTTCTATGAGGAACTTATCTAGGAGGAGAGGATGAAGGCTAATAGGTTTACTCAGGGTCTCAAGATTGAGATCCGCATAGTGGTTATGACTTTGGGCTTAAAGACATATAGGGATGTCTTGGAAAGAACTCTAATCCTAGAGCAAGAACTCAACTTGGAGCAAAGGTTTAGAGGAAAGAACAAGAAACCTAGTAATGAAACAGAGAACCTAGAGGCCCAGTAAAAGAATAAGATTAGTGGGAAGGCACCACACACTCAAAAATAAGGCAAGATAAAGATGAACTAAAAGAATAGGCGAGGAAGCACGGACAGTGCTACGTGCACAAATAGAACAGTCCTTTTGCAAAAAACTTCCTTACTGCACCTGCCGAGGCTCCTCAGCCATAGAACATTCAGAGAAGAGGTCAGAATGATTGTTATCATGGCATACAACAATAATAAAAGGCCAACCAGGGGCAAAATTAGGGTGGTGGGTAGAACTAAGCTAGAGTGTTTACTATTGAAGCTCAGGAAAGTCAAGACCTACCTAGAAACCCTAATATTAAAAAGAAAATATTAGGAGAACTTGATTAGCGCTTTATCTAAAATTGTTATATGTTAACATTTGTGAGTTTTAAGCTTTGATAAGGTTTTGTACCTATTATTTTCAATAAATGAAATTTATTCCCTTAAGAATCCTTGTTGTTACATTTTGAAGGTTCAAATTAGAAAGTTTGAAAATAGAAAGTGTTAGTAATAACCGAGGCCTGCCGTGTGGTTAAGTCCACTGAGACAGAGGTGGGGTATCACAAAGAAACTTTGACCTTCAAATAGATTGAGAACTTTAGGCTGCATATGACCCTAAATGAAAAATGAACCTATGCCTACAATATGTTGTGTCCACCGAATCTTTTGCAATCAGGTTGGGTTGAACAAAGGCAAAATGAATGGCTCACAAGCCTAATGGGGGAAAGTGAATCGGATAAGCATACTAACCATAGGTTAGATGCTAAGAATACCCTAAGCCTTAAGAAGCAAACACTGCATCGATAAGCATACTATCCACCGATCAAATCAGTAAGTTTGAGAGAGTTATCTAGATTTTAGAGGATATGTTGAGGTCTTGTGTTTAAGACTTCAAGGGGAATTGGAGCAAGTACTTACACTTGGCCGAGTTTGCCTATAACAATAGTTATCAAGCGAGTATTAAGATGACTCCATTCGAGGCTCTTATGAAAGACCCTACAGATCACTTACCTGTTGGGCTGAACTTGAGGACCATGTATTAACTAGACCAGATTTTGTAGAAGAAATGAATTATCAAGTAAAGTTAATATAGAGGAGACTGACTACACCATAGAGTTGCCAGAAGAGCTATGCAGACAAGAGGAGAAGACCACTAGAGTTTCAAGTTAGGGACAAGGTATTTTTGAGAATTAGTCCTCAAAAGGGCATTAAGAACTTTGAATTCAAAGGGAAGTTATCTTCAAGGTTTGTTGAACCCTTTGAAAAATTTAGAAGACTCAATGAATGTGCTTATGAGTTAGACCTACCAAACCGAATGACTTTAGCTCATAACATATTCCATGTATCCATGTTGAGAAAGTACGAACCTGACCCCTCTCACATCATCCACTCATGATGCTACTTACGAGGAGATAACAGTCAGAATCCTTGACCATAAAGTACAAAGTCTACGAACAAAGGACATCCCATTGGTGAAGGTACTGTGGAAACATCACGAGGTAGAAGAAGCTACCTAGGAACTCGAAAGCAAAATGAAGAACAAGTATCTATACCTATTCACTAGAAATCCTTAGTCATGCACAAATTTTGATGATGAAATTTTTTTAAGGATGGTAGGTTGTAACATCCTGAATTCTCTATACTCAATTAAATAAAATTTATCATTTATTTAATGAAATTGGGGTGCAAAATGAAACTGGGCTCATTTCAATGCTAAATTTGGCAAGTTCCAAAACTCTTATTTAGTGACCCATAAGGACCAAAAACTATCTAAAACGAAGTAAGGTGACATGAACCAACTAATGGGACAACATATCCAAAAATTAGAACAATTGGTCAAGGTTAGGGTTTTCATTTGCAAAACACCCTTCAGGGGGTCCAAATTATGAAAGAATTGGCATTTAGGGTACTTCGGGGGATCAAATGACTCAAAATGAAACGAAATGATATGAACTAACAAAATGAATGACATATCCAAAAATCAAAACAATTAGCTAAGATTTGGATCTTCATTTGCCTAATGAACTCAGTGGGTCTTAAATAAGAAAATTTTTTGAGGGAAAATCACATTAGGTCAAACTTTACCTTAAAATGTGCATTAGGTTCATGTGATTTCAAAACTATAGGTTATAAATCATAATTCCTTGTAAATAAGGAGATATTAATTTTTATTTGATTTTTGTGAACCCATGAAGTCATGGCCACCCTAAGCATGTGTAAGTTACAAGGGTGGAGCACCGTGATAATGTGTACCTGTAGTTACCCTAAGACTTGTAATGCGTCTACGTCAATATGAATTTTTAAAAATTCAAAATAAATATAAAAATGAGTGAAAATTTTTTTATAATGATCATTGTATAATATTTAATCAAGATAAAATTTATTAGAACATTCGGATAGCTAGAAACGTGCGGGGAAAAGTGTTAAAAAATAAGGCATCTTGCTGCCGACCGCGGTCCGTCTGATGCCGA
>JAJIYU010011052.1:0-15572 GCA_030144865.1 Tinospora cordifolia
ATGGAGATTGTTCAGTCAACTTAACAGAACTTCAACCATTTGTACAATCATAAGACTAGGAAGTTCAGAAATTACACACATACCAACAACTTATCAAATATTTGCCAGTAATATGTGAGCATGCTAATGGAGTTTGAGCATCCTAAAGCAAAAGGTGCTGATTAAAATAAGCTATGTCACTTTGTTCCATGAGGGCATTAATGTTATGATAGCATCTTGAAAGATTTGCAAGTCAACAAATGAGAATTTCAATGAGGGTGCCAATACTCAATTAATGTCTTAAAATGAACAAAAATAAAAAAATAAAAAAATAAAACCTGAATTCTATTGAGCAATGTAATACTTAATCAGCATCTAAACACGCAACTGCTGGTTAATTAAGTTGGTTCAACTGCTGATTTTCATAATTTTTTTTTAAGCACGATTGAATTAAATCAAAACTTAGAGTTTCTGGATCAAACCAAACATTCAAAGATTAATGTAAAATGCTCAAATATCAATTAAAAAAATCCTTGAATAAGATCGTTTAATATCATTTCAAAAACACCAAAGACTTCTGAATATAAAATGAATGGAGTTGATGAATCAAGTGATAATAGACATTCCACAAGCCTAAATAACTATAATATCATAAAATAAATTCTTGAACACATCATGGTCTTCATCTTGATTGCAAAGTTGACTTCTCTTCCACCAGCCTTGACTGAATAATCATCGAGTGTGTAATATTTATAGTAATATCCTTCGTTATATGGTTTGCAACCATCAAAAATACATTTTCTTCTACAAGATAAGAGGGCTATTGAGACAATATTCGACAAAATAATTCGGATTTTTTGACTATTGAACCAAAGTCTAGTTGTAAAAAAAATTACAAAAATTCGACAAAATTTGTGAAAAAATTGAAGATTTCGATAAAATTTGTGGAATACACAAGTAAATAATATATAATTCTTAACATGTACAATAAATACTAAATCTTGTTAATGTTAAAAGACAAGTTTGAAACTATTACATTTATACTTTTATATTTAAAATATATTAATTTATATTTGTTTTCATCATTTGTAATAGAAATTATACATATTTTTGCATTTACGCAAAATTTTATGAACTTCTCTAAGTCAACAAATTTTCACAAAACTTCTCTCGAATTTCTTGAACTCTTTGAATTAATTATGATTTTTGAAGGTCGAAGTTTGATGCAAATTCGTACTTTCGTTCCATGCTCTTGCCACAAAACTTGGATCTTTGAAAGAATAGTGGTAGATTTGTTATCGTAAAACAATGTTGTTTCTTCTATTTGATTTTGCTTGAATTCTTTCAGCAACTATTTCAACTCAACCAAAAGACATCATGTCATAGCCAAAGACAAATATTATTCTTCAACAATAGAAAGAACAACAGTTGGTTGCTTCTTTAAGGCCAACATGACTGTATCAAAGCCAATGTGGAAAACAAAACAAGAAGTTTCTTGCAGTATCACTACTACCACCTTGATTGCTATCACTGTAATTGACCAAACACAATTGATGAACCGCATAAGAATCTATGTCATGATCCAATGTTTCATGAACATACATTAGAGTTTTTTCACAAGCTTCCCAATAATTTCTCTTTGATCCTTTCATGAATCTACTGATCATGGCAATTAAAAAAGTGAAATACGGTCGTGTTGCAATTAAACACAAGACTTCCAACAGGTCCTCAACATAAGACTACATCAATGGAAGGATCTTCGCTTTTCATCCTTCCTTAAATCTAGATTGAAGTCCATAGAAGTGCCTACGGGCCCTTCCCTAATGACCAAAACATGAAACCCCATTCCTTAATGCCAAAAGTAATGGAAAATGCAACGGTACACTAACTCGAGCAATAATTGATACATTGAGCATTAATGGAGATCCAATGAAAGAAGAGAGAACAAAGAAAATGCAAGCAATCCAAAACAAATTTATTTTGATGGTTTTTAACTCAAATGCAAATTAATGTATCAAAATTGAAGTTTAGGCTATAAATGAGCATATACGTAAAGAATCAAGTTGGTACAACTGCATTCAACTTGCTGAAGCCTCAGAAGACAAAAATCTAGTTTAATTTATTTTTCATTAAGTTGTTATTTAGTTTCCTAATTTTTTTTTGAAACAGAGACTTTATTTATAATAAAATAATTACAAAACCGGATGAGATATCCGGAAAAGGGATTTACAAAAATTGTAATATATTCCCCCCATTACAAAAACATTCTCCAAATGTGTAGCATTTTCTTAATTTAGAAACTGAGATCCATGTAGCAAAAAGAATATTAGATCTCTCCCATATAAGCCTATCCGAATTACTTTTGTCCAAAAAGATGCGGGCATTTCTTTCTTCCCATGCACTACACCAAACAGCTGTCAATATCACTTTCCAAAATTGATGAAGAGTTGCTGAAGCGACCCTTTCAGGAATCTGAAAAAGAGAATCTGCTGGGGGAGGGACAAGAACTCAGTGTTGTTGACTCCACTACACCACAGTTTTTATGTTAGCTCACACTCCCCGAAAATGTGCTGAACTGATTCCCCACTATTCCTGTCAGCATACAGCAAACATGAAAATTGCCCTTCGACAGTAAAAAGTTTATGATCAGACTGGTTAGATGTTATCTTATTTATCAGTGGCCCATAAACCACCTCAGAAGATAAGCCAAGGTTGTTCCACTATCAATTATTGTTCCTCTCCTACTTCCAGTCTCAAATACATATGTTGGGAGCTGTAGGAAAGTCTTCCCAACTTCAATTGATGTCAAGTTGACATTGTCTTCTGAGGCTATAAATGATGTATGTATTGATGCATGAGTATAAATGCACTTTGAGCAAATATAAAAACTTCTCCCACCCTCTCAACCACTCCAACAAAGGATAAATTACTGTTGCTATCCTATAATGAGGCGAAAAGATGGGACCTCTCCCAAACAGCCATGGCATGACCTTCCTTATCATCAAAAACTCTCAAGTTCCTAACTTTCTAAGTTCTAAATAGACCAAATAACTGCTGCACTAACCACACACCAATGTCATGCCAACAAGAAAATACTACGAAGATTGAAGATAGAGAATTTTTCCTCCCACATGGTCTCAAGCGAAAACTTCTCACTGACAAATTTATAAAAAGTCATATCCAAACAACCTGAATGGCCCCAGCGACCACAAGTGTCTATGAGAAGAAAGATAGAGAATTCTTCCTACCACTTGGGCTCAAGCACAAACTTCTTACTTACAAAGTTACAAAAAGTAATGTCCGAACAACCAGAATGACACCAGCTACTAAAATTGTCACAATCATTGTGTATGTAATCTTAAAATGAAAAGTGAATTGTGGGCCCATTTGAAAATGGATCATATTAAGGAGAATATGTATATAACTTTAATTTGCTATAAAAACCATAGTGCACCAAGGTGGGAAAGTAGTATTTTTTCGAATGGTATATGAAATAAATAAAAATTCAAAACTAAGGGAAAAAAATTGAAGGCAACTAATACATCTAAAGCATAACAAATGAAGAATCATGGTATATAAAATTGGAAGCTCCACTAAAAAGTATTTCAATCATAAAAAACTAATTAACTTTGTAGGCCAATTTGGAACCTGCCTTGCATCTAAACCATGCCCCACGAAAGCCGGATTCGAAAGACTTCGATTCTGCCTCCTGTCCAACTTCAAAAGGCAAGCGATGGTTCTTCATGATTTTCCATCAAAATGTCAACTACAAAACAATTATCATTTTTCATATGTCAAGAAAAACTTCTCATGCAAACAATTGATCAACCAATTAATGCATGTTTACAAACAAAAATTTGTATAAGGAACTATTTAGCTACTTCTATGGAAGACTATCACAAAAATCTCATTATTCTTCGAAAGAGATGGCACTAGAACTTTTTCTATTATTATTTTTTTTTTTTTGAGGTCCTTTTTAAAACTCAATTAATCATTGTGGGCCACAATTTGTACATGCATTATTAAAATAATCTTCAGATAGTGTATAACTTCATAGTTCAATCCAATAGAGAGGAAAAGAAATGGAGAAAGTAGGGGCAAAATTCTTAATTACATCAAAAGTCTCTCCAGTATAATGTTATCAAATATATAATTCTACCTGCTAAAATTAAGAAAACTCAAATATCATCTTAATAAGGAAGCATGATACTTCCAAACAAAAACTAGTTAAATAAATTACAACGAATATGGAAATAACTAGTATGGAAATAAAATAAATAACACTAAGGAAATCAAGTAGTTGATCACCATCGTTGACAATAATATTGAAAGAATAGGTTACAATGTCCATCTTGCATCAATCACCCCACAGCTAAAAGAAATTGACTCAACAAATAACATTGGCAATCATTCTTAAACAAATCAAAGCCAAGATGAAGAAACTCATCCTCAACAATCCTTGTAGTACTAGCAGTATGACAACCTCTCCAAATAACCAATTAATGCTAAAATCCTGACGTTCAACACAGAATAATTTAAGAATTTGTTTCCTACTCTTTTCTTCCAATGCCTTGGTTCAAACACATTTCTTAACATAAAGTAGAATTAAAGCCTTGATTGAAAGCCTACTACTTTGATTATCATAATTTTTTTTTTTTTTTTGAAAGGGAACATAAAATATATAATATTAAGTAACTGGACGAGGAGTCCAAACAGAAACTATAGATTGCTATATCATAGCCTGCAATATACTAGCCTCTGTTTTCATCTAATCCCAAAAGAGTATCCCTTGCCCAACTTACAGGAAGAGACCCATAAAGAAAAAAGATAGACTGATTTATCTATAATCCGTTGTATATCAACCTTGACATTCTTAAAGATACAATTATTTCTAACTTCCCAAAAAGAATAATAAATAGAAAAATGGATCAAGCACCAAAATTTCTTCAACTGGGGTGGACGGTGGAAGAAGTATGGGCAACGCAACGGCTCACTATCTGCAGCCATAACCAACATTGAGAGAGCATCTTGACAAATGGACCAAACTAACTACAGCACATTCCACTTCCAAAATAGGTGATGCACATCTTCATTAGCATTTCTAGCACCAAGAAGGAGAGAGATAGTAGTTACGAAACTTCTTTTGGATCTCTAAAGCATAGTTTAGGCGTCCTGGGTTGATTAACCATGCCAAAATTTTGGCCTTAAGGGAGATTTTGGCCTTTCACATGATGTCGATGTCGAGTTGCAGCGCAATGTTGCCATCAAAATTGAGATAAGTGTAGCAAGACTTGGTTATGAACTTGTCAATAGAGTCTCGTTTCCCCTCCAACCATCCTCTTGATGGGAAATTGGGCCCCTTCCAACATTTGCAACAGATTAGTTAACTCATCGATTTCCTGGTCTTTTGGGCCTCTTCTAAATCAAAGATTCCAAGAGGTTGAAGTGATCTGATTCTCACAGCAAGTACTTAGCAAGTCATGAATAGAAGCTAAGGCTGAATTCGCAATCTTGTACAATCTAGGAAAAGTCTCCCAAAGGGGGATGGTCTCACACCAAACATCCTCCAAAAATTTAATTTGCTTCTCGTTTCCAATGTTCCATCTAACTTGCCCAAGAACAAGAAGGTAAATGGAATGGATGAATTTCCAAGGAGAACGACTACTCACCTTGTTGTTCAAACTAGTGGTCATGGAATTAGATGACATATCATGAATGCTAGAAATAATCTTCCCCTGTTGTGTGTCATGAGATGAAGGAAACAGTCACAGACATTCAGCTGCTAAGGCTAAGTTATGATTCCTCTGATTCCCTATTCACAATCCTCCAAGAATGGTGGGCATCTCAGCTTGGTTCCAATTACCAATATAGATGTTTTGTCTATATTTTCAGCTTTCCAAAAGAATCTTCTAACACTTTTCTCAATTTTTTTCACCACTAAAGCAGGCATTATGAACAAGGACATGAAATAAACAAGGAGGATTTTCAAAATGGCCTTTATTAGGAGCAATCTCCCTCCCTGGGGCAAGTAGCTACCCTTTTAGGCTTCAATTCTTCTTTTAACGGTCTAAACAACTAGGTTCCAAAAGGAGCACTTCCCAGGGTTCCCTCCAAAAGGAAGGCCTAAGTAATTTATTATCCAATTACTTTCAGGGATACCCATATCACGGGCTGCTTACTATATTTTAGCTTTTGGGATATTGATTCCCACCATTTGACTTTTCCTAATCCAACTACTCTATGGAGGGGCCTAAAGTGTGGAAATCCAGGAGATGGAATGCTCTATTTGTTGAAGAATTCTCTAAGTCTAGAATCAGAAAAATAGAAATCGACAAGGAAACTAGGAAATGGCTCAGACAGACACTGATCGGGCAGGAAGAACAACAAGGAACGAGAGCTTCAAAAGGCTACGACGAAGCTTGGGGGCCACAATGGTTGCAAAAACCTTTACAAAGGACAGAGACAGTTTTATTAGGCTCACAAGAATTGAGAAGGGCCATCATTGAATGATTCATGTTCCAGAAGTAGGAAGAAACAAGAACTGGGAGGCTATGATAAGAGATTTGACTACAAGCACCTCGACACCCAAAGCAGGAAGGCAGGCAGGCAGGCGTGGGCCAAAGCTGCAACCGAAGGAAGTTCGCAAGACAGTGGCACCAAGAAAATTTCAGCAAAGCAGAGATGTCAACGTGAAACGATACGTCCCAAAACAAGTTGTTGTAACTTTAACAAGCATAGAAAACGACGAGAGGAGATGGTTGGTGATATATAGATTCACAGATGAAGTTTAGTGGCTGGAAATTGAGGAGGAGATACAGCACCATTTTCAAGTGGAATGTCAGTTAGCTCCTATATGTGGGGACCGGGCCTTGTACAAATGTCCCACGAAGGTGGCATGGAATGCACTAATTAAGGGGAAGTTCAAGAAAGGTTTGAACTATGAGATACGAGAATGGGAGGAGGGCATCCAATGGAAAGACAGGGTCTTCTAGTGTCAGAGAGCTTGGATAGGTATTGAAGGGGTGCCAGTTGAAGCATGGACGATGGCTCAGCGTGAGGCAATAGCATCAAAATGCGGAGGACTGATAAAAACGGTTAGACGATCTTGCGAAGGAGGTGGATAAGATGCAGCATACATGCGAGTGGTGGGCTAGAGTAGCGGATTCCTGCCGGAGAATATGGTGATCCAAAATGGAAACAAAACTTTCTCAATAAGGTTGTTCGGAGTGAACGATGAAGGCGATGACGGTGTGGCATGGATAAATGACGACAGTTGTCACACTAGGGGGTTTCAGGAAAATGCAAATCAAGAAGCTACAGCCTGGGCAGTTGGTCGACGGGGTACGGAAGCGTGCCGGGAAAGGGATTCGTTGATTAACCTCGGTGCAGAAGTGGGTATGGCAAAATGGCTCGCAATCGTGTCAGAGATGCAGAGGGGGGCAAGAGCAAGTGAGGAGCGGGTGGAAGGGAAGCAGAGGGCGCCAAACATATTGTATGGTTGGGCAATGCAGAAGATGAAGACCTGAAAATGGAAAGAATGTCAACACAGAGATCTGATCGATCGATTTCAAAATCTGTGGTTGCTAGAAGAAGAATAAAGGGGACAGAAGGCGGAGATCGAAACTTTGTAGAAGGAGGAAACATGGTAGATTTTTGGCAAGGTGAGTCAAAACAGTAAGGGGGTCCACATATGCAACAACGAATTGAGAAGGGCGGAAAGTTATAGGCCATTGGGGAGGGGACTTACGCAGTGTTCAACTCAGATGATGGATTGTGTTGATACTTATGGGGTCCAAGCTGGGCCCAGCATTAAAAGAGTGCCCAATGGTGGGGCCCACGAAAGAGAGGTTAATGGGCATAATACGAGCCCTCTAAACATAATTGTTCAGGAGGCCCATAACAATAAGCCCAAACCTTTGCAAACCTACTACAGGAGGCCCAAAAAACCTGTTATCATTTACAGATTACAGCACACCAGTATTGCAATGAGACCAAGTCAGGAGCACGAAAAGAAGAAGAGGAAGAAGAAGTCGGTTATCCTAGTCGAAAATGAGGAGGAAGGCATGTCGGAGGAAGATGCAGTCCTCGAATCAGCACAAATAGAGACGTCAAGTTACTACAACACGTCCGATCCAAGTGCAATGTCTGAAGATGACGATGACACAGGTGATATAAGAGACCAAGGTTTTGAGCAGGTGAAGGAAATTGAAGGAAAATGGAAAAGATTTCTGGTGAAGATAGAAGCAGTCCATTAATATGCTCCCATTCAAATCTATCCCCTTCATTTGTTCGCAATTCCATAAGCATGAGGGATAGCGATAGTCCGCAAAGCATTACAGATGAAGGTAACAATCACAAGGGACAAAATTCAAGGGCTTTCGGTAGGCCTTTTGAGCCCTTGACTAAAGAAGGTGTGGAAGTTTTTTTTTTTCTTTTTTTTTTTTTTTGCAGAAAATTAATGTGCAGTTGGTTCATTTGGATAAAGGTGAGGAGAGGAGGGGGAAAAGGGTGGAGTAAACTCTGCGGGTGATGAGCAAAGGAGGTCAGGGTGTAGTTGGTTTGACAAAGATTTTGTCGTCGAACATTAGGGGGTGTGGTTAAAATGATAGGAGAAGAATAAAAAAGAGGATCATTGGTAAAATTAATCCAGATATTATCATTCTCCAAGAATTTAAGAAGAGTAGTTGTGGGCGGGAGCTAATTGGGTCTCTATGGCAGTCCAAGTTCAAGGAGTGGGCGTTTCTGCCAGCATTTGGTTCAGCTGGAGGGTTGTTGGTGTCGTGGAAGCCTAGGAGTTATACTGTAATGGAAGAGCTGATAAGGAACTTCTCAGTTTCAATCAAGATCACCCAAAGGTGTGGATCGGATTGGTGGCTCTCTGGTTTATATGGTCCTTGTGGCAGACAGGGAAGGGATCTATTCAGGGATGAGTTAGGGGCCTTAAGCAGTTTGTGTGAAGACAAATGGTGCATGAGGGGTGACTTTAATGTGGTGCGGTTCATGTTAGAGAAAACTAGTGGGAAGGACTCAAAGAGTATGAAGGAATTTGATTGTTTAATTAGAGAGCTAGGACTCTATGACCCAGTCTTGTTCAATGGGAAGTACACATGGTCGAATTAGTCGGTATGTTGCAGGCTTGACAGATTTCTCATGGGAGACAGGTGGGCAAGTATAGTCCTTTTTTGTAGGCAAGAGGTGGGAGATAGAATGGTTTCAGATCATTGGCCCATTGCCTTGAGCACAAACAAACCCCTATGGGGTCCTACCCCAATTAGATTTGATGGAAGGCTAGTTTTCAATCTGAGCTTTGGGGACAAGATCAAAGAATGGTGGGATTTAAATGATTATGGAGAGTGGGAGGGTTTTAAATTTATGCAAAAGCTAAGAAGAGTGAAGAGAGAATGTTATGAAAGGGGAAAAACAAATATGGACTTGGAGGAGAGGAGGCAGGGATTATAGAGATGCATTGCAGACATTGATCGAATGGAGGGCAATAGTCAGTGGGATGAGGAGAAGGGCAGGGAGAAGTGGGAAAAGAAAGGTGAGTTGTGGAATTTGAATAGGCTCATGGATTGAGGTGCTTGGATGAAGTACAAAATTAAATGGCTAAAGGAGGGTGATGCCAATTCAAGTTTTTTTCATCAAATCTTGAGTGGGAGGAAGAGTACAAGTTTGATCATTAAGATGGAAGGAGAGCAGGGGGAG
Source organism: Tinospora cordifolia (assembly GCA_030144865.1). NCBI lineage: Eukaryota > Viridiplantae > Streptophyta > Magnoliopsida > Ranunculales > Menispermaceae > Tinospora > Tinospora cordifolia. The sequence continues at coordinate 9,685 of JAJIYU010011052.1, forward strand.
GTGATTGAGCAAGAAAACCAAATAGTAAAGCACATTTTGGGGCATTTTTCAGAGGTTTTTAGAACTAAGCAGCAAAAGGTTTGGGGAATTGATGGGTTGTATTGGGCCCCAATAAGCATGGAGGAAAGGAGTAGGTTAGAAGAGTCATTCTCTGAAGAGGAGGTTCGGGAGGCAGTCTTTGAATGTGATGGAAACAAGGCCCCAGGCCCTGATGGGTTCCCTTTGATTTTTTTTATCAAAAAAGCTAGGAGATGGTAAAAGAAGACCTGATGAAGGTGATGGAGGAGTTTTACAGATCTGGAGAGGTAAATAGAAGCACTAATGAGACATACATATGCTTGATTCCGAAGAAGAATGTGGTAAGGAGGGTTCCAGATTTTCGTCCTATTAGTCTTACTACTAGTCTATACAAAATCATTGCCAAGGTCTTGGCAAACATAATCAAAGGAGTTATGACGAGGACAATTTCCGAGAACTAGATGGCGTTTGTCCATGGTAGACAAATCACAGACGCGATGCTAGTGGCAAAGGAGTTCGTGGAGGACTACAGAAGTAAGAAGAAAGGGGCGATGGTGCAAATTGACATGGAGAAAGCTTATGATAAAGTAGATTGGGTGTTTCTTGATTTTGTTCTAGAAAGGAAGTGTTTCGGATTAACTTGGAGAAGGTTGATCAAAGGGTGCTTAAAGTCAGTTAATTACTCTATTTTCATCAATAGAAGGCCTAGAGGTAAGATAGATGCACTAAAAGGGATAAGACAAGGAGATCCATTGTCCCCCTTCCTGCTCACATTAGTAGCTGAAGTAATGGGAAGAATGCTAGATAAGGCAATGGCGGTTGGTTTGATTAAGGGTTTTGCGGCTGGCGAGGAGCGAGTTGAAGTCTCTCACCTACAGTTTGTTGATGATACCCTTCTTTTCTTCGATGGAGAGGAGGGAAATATTGTGGATGCTTTCATGGTCATTCAGTTTTTCTGTTGATGTTCTGGAATGCACATTTAACATTTCCAAAACGTGCATTTCGGGGATATCGACGAGTAGCGAGTGGCTGTCCAGGATTGCTACAAGGCTAGGTTGTAATCAGGGAGGTGGGCCGTTAAAGTACCTAGGGATGCCATTAGGTGGTCATCCTGGGTCTCACTCTTTTTGGGAGACAATGATTTCTAAGGTGGCCAAGTGGCTGGAAGGTTGGAAGAGAGCGTGCCTTTCAAAAGGGGGCGACTTACTCTGATTAAGTCGATGTTGGATGCTTTGCCTGCTTATTTCTTGTCTATTTTCAAAATCCCTAAGAGAAAAGCTAATCAGATCGAAGAGTTGATGAGGATTTTTCTTTGGGAAGGGATGGAAGGAAGCCATGGAATTCATTTGGTGGACTAGAAGCAAGTGCAAGCTTGGAAAGAGTTAGGAGGCCTTGGGATTGGGAATATAATAGTAAAGGATAAATCTTTGGCCAACAAATGGTTGTGGAGGTTTCCTAGGAAAACAAATCAGCTATGGGGGAGGGTAATTAGAAGCAAACATGGGATGCATGTCAATGGTAGGGATGCAGGGATTAAAAGGCAATCGAAGTATAGAAGTCCGTGAAAGTTCATACATTCTTTGTATCATTGTTATGCCCCGCTCACCAGGTTGAAGGTGGGGAGAGGGAATGCAATTCGTTTTTGGGAAGATGCGTGGTGGGGTACGGAGGCATTCTCAGAGTTGTTCCCAGCTTGTACAGACATTCGAAGGGGCACAACCGCGCTATATCCTTTTTTGTGAATCTCTGGTTGAGTCAATGGGGGTCTGAGATGTGAAGAGGAAGAGAGAAGCCTTCGAGAGTTGCTTAGGATGTGTTTCTAGATGATTCAAAGGATAGATTTGTGTGGCTGAATGATTCTTTCAAGGAATTCTCGTAGAAATCCTTTTTTGTAGCATTGATGAAGACTACTATGGATCAGCATTCGGCATTGTTGGTGCAAGTGTGGAAGGCTCCAATTCCTTCCAAAGTTAAGTTTCTCGCTTGAGTGGTGTCAAAAGAAAAAGTTGATATAGGAGAATCTCTTCAAAAACGTTTTCCGAATCATTCTCTCTCCCCCTTCAGCTTGTTTCCTTTGCAAACTTCACAATGAGATCGTTGACCATGTTTTCTTTCTCTGCCCCTTCTCTAGCCAAGTGTGGGCTTGATGGAAAAGTCATTTTCCTATTTTCCAACAAGACGATATCTAAGAAGTACAATTTAGTGTGTGTCCATTTCGAGATAGGATACACCCCAAATGGCAGACTCATTGGTTAGTGGCTAGCTTAGCAGTGGTTTGGTGTCGATGGAAGGAAAGGAATGCTAGACTATTTGAGGACACATTCCTACCTCCATATGTGATTTGGGAAGAGTCGAAGTCTCTAGCGTCATTCTGGATTAGCAATAGCTCTTTGTCTTTCGGTTTCTCTATCTCTGATTGGATTAGGGGATGGGGTCACATGTTGTAGGGTTTAGCGTTTAGGGAGCGAGGGGCGAGGTGAGAGGTGAGAGTTGCCCAAGGGTTTCTTTATTTTTTTGTCTCTTTGTTTCATGGTGTTGGGTTTTTTTGCCTTTTGTATTGTCTCTCTTTTATCTCTTAAGAATATTCCTTTGTTTCTTTTTTTTTTTAATATTTGGGCCCATGGTATGAAAATTAGACGAAGTTCGTCGAAATTAGCCGAATTAATTAGGTAATTTGGAAAATCGAAACAAAGTTCACCTGTAATTAAAATTACAAAATTTCGTCGAACTCTTCGAAAAATCGGTGAAGTTCACTTAAAATTGAAGTTTTGAAGATTATTGGAGAAAAAAATTGTATTAAAGCCGTGAAAAAGTGCATTTTTAATGAAAGAATTTATGTGGTGCACAAAGTTTGTTCTGTATAATTATAGAGATTGTATAAAAAAGTCATTCTCTATAAATGAAAAAAATTTAAGGTGATATATGTATAACTGACGAGTGGCTATCCAAGATAAAGAAGAATAGGTTGTAACTTGAAGAAGAGATGATAGAGAGAAAAGACATAAGAGAAAAATAAGCTAAAAGCCTAGGAGGAAAGACGTTGAAAAAAGAAAGAGAAAGAAAAACCATGGTTTATATTTGCAAGACCATTAGGGTTTGACAATAAATTTTTCTCTGTTTCTTTCTTTTTTCTAATAATTTTAGGTTAACATGTGTGATGAGCATAAAATATTGTTAATGTTAAAATACATATTCAGAACCATTATATGTAAAATTTATTTATTATGTTTGCTTTTAGTATTTGTAATAGAAATAGTTCATATTTTAGCATTTACATAGTATATTTTTGAATTTTTCTAAGTTGATAAATTTATACAAAAATTCTTTCGAATTTCTCGAACTCTTCTAATTAATTCTAATTTTCAAAGGTCGAAGTTTGGGACGAAGTCAAATTTTTGTTCCTTGTTTGGGCCAAAGGTGAAGGAGAAACAATATTTATAAGCATCTTCTTACTTTATCTTCATTCCTGAGGACGAATAAACAGTCATCAACATATAAGAGGCGAGTTAAGTGGACCTTCTTTTTTCCTACCTCGAGACCTTGTAGCCCATGGAAGATAGCTTTCTCCTTTATGTCATAAAGAGAATCTGCCACCAAACTATAGAGGAAGGGGAACAAAGGTTCACCCTACCTAAGGCCCATAGAAGTTTCTATTTTACCCCTCGACCTACCATTGATGATGGTGGAATACTTAACCGAGGAAAGGTAACCTTGGATCCACTTGTACCATTTGTTTCCAAAGCCTTTATCATTTAGAACATTAAGCAAACATTTCCATCTAATTGATTTATAGGCTTTAGAGAAATCAACTTTTATGATTAAACCCTTCTAGTAGCTGAATTCAACAATCCTCCATAGCCTCATTGGCTACTAAGATAGGATCAAAGATAGGTCTATTCTTGACAAAGCCCATTTGAGTTTTAACAATCATGTGATGAATTATCTCCTTCAGTCTCTTCATGAGGACGTTGGAAATGATTTTGTAAATGTAGAAAATGAGATTGATTTGGCAGAAGTCTTCTACTTTGGAATACAATGTATGTAAACTTCATTTGTGCATTTGTTGATGATCCCATGATCATAGATATCTTGCATGAATTCCATTATACCTTCCTCTATCAAAACCCAATTCTCTTGATAAAAGAGCCAAATAAAGCCATTCAGGCCCAGAGCCTTTTCCCCCTTACTCTTGAAAATAGCCTCTTTGACCTCCTCTTTATGAAAGGGTCTTTCCAACCACCTTTGATGCTCTGTGGAAATGGGTCTCCAATTAATTCCATCAATGCCCCAATTAGGCCTATTCACGTCCATGTATAGTTATGAGAAATAATTAATTATACACTTTGAATATCTTCTAAGTTCTCTATCACCAATCCATCATTTGTTTCCAACTTGGAAATGTATGCCTTTGCCCTTCTAATGGAAAGGATCTTGTGGAAGAACTTTGTGTTAGTATCGCCTTCTTTTATTCATTTAATTCTTGTCTTTGCCTAGCCTCTCTTTTCATTGATTTTTTAATCTATAGCAAAAATATCTTGCAGCACTTTCACCCTTGCCTCCATCTATTGGAGTAAGCCACTTTCCGCAAGACAACAAGAGATGAGTCTATGGAATATAGCTTGTTGGACAACTCCTACCTTTTGACCATGTCCTCAAACCTAAAAGTTCTGCTCCAATTTTTCAACTTCCTCTCGAGACATTTGAGTTTATGCATGAAAGCATACGGGTTAAAAGCTTTCCACCAAACTTTCATCTTTGATTTAAAACCTGACCTGGAGAGCCAAGAATGTTGAAACCTCAAGGAGGTAGGACCCTAGGGGAAAATGTGGGTGTCAAGCAATTTAAGGGGTTGAATGGAAGATTGCTTGGCACTTGGAAGTAGCTCTTCTCGATGGAGGTTGATTAGAAATATATCCAATCTAGACCTCGCCACCTAATCTCAATTTTCAGTCCATGTGAATCTAGAGTTGGTGAGGTCCAGATCTCTAACCAACAATTCATTGATGCACAATCAAATTGTCTCATTAAGCTAGACTACAAAGAGCAATTTAGTTTCTTCCCATATTCCTTAATATATTGAAATCCTTGTCAATGCATCAAGGGCCTCGCCAAAGCACAAAAAGAGCAGACGACTCATCCCAAAATCAAGATCTTTCCTCATCTAAGCATGGATCATACACAAAAATGAACCACCAAATATCTTCCTTTCTCCCTTAATATTGATGGAAATGGAATAACAACTTCGAAAGAAGTCCATGACTTATATAAATACCCCTCGATTGTGCCTATTGCTGCAAGGGAAACCCATTTCGTAAACTACTTGTTCCAAATTTAAGCCATGAGATCAGGGGAGATTATCTGTCTCCTTCATTTCTTGCAGGGCAACAATGTGCAGTTGAGTTGCAACTAACATAGGGTTGCCAATTTCTGACACGACATGATAATCTGACAAGAGCACGACACAAAGTTAACAAGTTTGAGTTTAGTAGAAACGGGTTTGGGTCAAAATAGGTTAAACACGATTAGATACGACTAAATGCAAGTTAAAAACAAGTTAACCTGATAAACCTGAAAATGACACGTTTAACACGACTATAGAGAAGTTCAGAGACAAATTATAAATAAATTAATTTAAAATTAATGTCTTTAGTGATTTATTGATAATATAAGTTTTTTATTATTTTTTAAATATAGTTTTTTAAAACTTTAGTTTATTTTTATTAATATTTTATAAAAATTAATTTTTAAAATTGATTGTAAAAAGTCAAATAGGTCATATGCAAGTACACGATTATGAACACAGTTACAACACAACCCATTTACCATACGACCTGTTTATGACACGACCTGTTTATGACATAACCTGTTTA
>JAJIYU010011053.1:0-15575 GCA_030144865.1 Tinospora cordifolia
TCTACTGAACTATCACTAGCCTAGACATTGCAATTCTGAGACCCGGCCAACTAAGACCAGGAACGCATCGCCGGTAGAAGGGACGGGACGACCGGTGCACACCCGAGGGCGAACCGGCCGACCCAACCCAAAGTCCAACTACGAGCTTTTTAACTGCAACAACTTAATTGAACATTGTCCTCATGGCCGATGTTCACATGGAATAAATCAATAATTGGCCCCAATTGCCAACTCCAACAAATGAATAAATCAATGAATAGTGGGTCCCATGTCCTACAACTGGAGAATAGGAAAACCGCGGTCCTCACAGGCTGACCGCGGTCTACAGTGGAGAAAATGCCAGAAACGTGTAAACAACACTATGGACCGCGGTCAGCCTTAATTGATCCTATATGACACCATTCATTTTTACTTTTTCACAGATTTCCATGAAAGATTCCAAATGAGTCGTTGGATCTTCAGTGGCCAAAACGCCGCCAGATCAGGGAGGAGCAGAGCACTGATACATGGATTTCAGATTTAATTGAGGGCATCAAACAGGGCAAGCATACAGACTTTCGGCTTGATTCAGATGGTGCATTGAGATTGGGAGTCAATGGTAGCGGATTCGGCGAACTCTAGGACTAAGTCCTGATGGTCTAGGGATCGAATCTCCGCGGAGGCGAAAGAAAACACACTTAGGGGGTGTGCGAAGCGTCACGTGTAACGGGTTGATGCCGACACGTGGCGTACCGATGAGTGGCCACCGTGAAAGCACAGGTGTGTGGAGGTCCTGTGGGCCCCAGTGGGGGGTTGTCACAATATCTCAAATTTTTTTAATCAAAATGTGTTATTTGTATAAGTTGGTGGAATAATCTCCTAAAACCAGTGCTAAGATGAAGTATTCTTAAATAGCTAGCCTCCAAGTATAGGATATCTCATTTTCCATTCAATGTTTACTTTTATTTGGGATAATGCTTATCTCCTATCAACTTAAACTTATAATAATATTTGTATTATAAAAACCAAGAATATATTACAATTTATTGATAATTTATTAAATAAAATTTTTATTTGTCACATTTTGACCTTTTAATTTCTAATATAAAAAATTGTATGAGACACAACTATAGAATATACTTTTTCAGTCATTATATATAATTCATATTAAATAATATTATATATAATTAATCATACATATATATACCTAAGATATGCTTAATTCAAATAATATTATGAAAATTGGTCACATAAATTAAATTTATAATAAATATAATGTGAATCTTTTACCTTCCAAACTCTTGTTTCTTCACAGCAATCTTTTTGATCTTCAAAATTTTTTGAAAAGAGCGAGATCATGTTAATAACGTGTTGTAAATTTAATTAAGTGGAACTAATTGAGAATTGGAAGAAAATCCAAATAAATAAAGAACTATACAATAAGATTATAGAGAAAAGAAATTGTTCTCTTGTTGGTAATTTTCATATAAGGCCCCCTTTATATAAATTTTTGGTATAGATGGTACATCAATCATTAAATAATAAAATAAATAGAATTACAAATATTTAAATAATTTCATTAATTTAGATATTATAAGATTTAGGGGTTATAAGTAACTAAATATTAGAGGATTACAAAAGTATTCAATATATTTATAACATATATAAAATTTTTAATTGCCAAACATAAGTTATGATAAAGATGAGAAAGGAACAAATAGTAGAAGTCTTAATAATTTTATTGACAAATGATGGTTGATTAGATGACTTAATCACTAATTTTTGATAAAACCACATTACTAATTGGTGGTGTGGGAACACTCATTTTGCCCGCTAGTAGACCCACCTGTGGTTTGGCGCAAGATCTCCCATTTATCTTTAGACCATCTCCAACTTCACTTTTATTTTTTTACTTCATTTTGGAGTAATTTCAACACCAAATAATAATTTTTTCTTCAACCCACTACTTTATTTTTCCTCTAAAAGAAATATTCAAAATATCCCTTTTTTCTTCTTTTTTATTTTTTATTATTTTTTAAAAATACATTTTTTACATAACTTTTATTTTACATATGTACTCAATGTTACATTTAATTATTAAATAATTAAAAAATAACAAATAATACACTAAAAATTTAAATAATTATTTTCTTATATAATAATTAATAGAAATTAATTAATTATAAATAAATACAGTAAAACATGTTTATTTTAAAAATAAAGAACAAAAATAAGTATAAAATAGTAAAAATAAATAATATAAACATAAAAAATCACTAAAAAATTTTAAATAATTAAAATCTTAACTTAAAAAATTATAAATTTTATTAATAAATTTTTAATGAAAAAACTTGTAACTAAAAAAAAAAAAATTAAAACAAAAGTAAAACTTAAAAAAAAAAAAATCAGCGCTATCTTCTTGGAGTTAGGTTGGGGCAACCCAACGCCTGATTGGGACTCCCAATACCAGTTTGCGCTGGGTTGGAGATGCCCATAAAAGCGCGGCATTGCCTTCCAAACGTCAAAACTACCGATTTCTTGGCAGTTTTATTGTGGCCTCCACTGTGTGTCCCAAATGACAGTCAATAAAGCATTTTGGACAAAAAAGGACATTGAGAATACGACCACAAAGTGCACCGCTTCCACATAAAAACTCTCCTTATCTACAGCCAACTACGTTACCTTTGCCTAAATTCGAAACCATACAATCTCCCCAAAGAGATACTGTTTCAGTCGTTTAATGCACCGGTGAAACTACTAAAAAATTATTAACTCTTCTTATTTTGATCTAATTACACTATTTTTCTATAATATCGTTGATGATTATAAAAGAATGGAGGGAGTACAAAATATAATAACAGTAATAAAACTCCTAAATATAATAAAATATCTTTCAACCAAAATTTGGAAGCATCATATACATTAATTAAAGGCTGGTCTTAAGTTTCTGGAGGTCTAAAACAAAATAATAACTTAAAGAGCAAAGAAAAGAAAATTATAATTTTACAAATTATTAATTTTCTTAAAATAAAAAAAGACATAACTTTGGCCCATACTTGGGGCTGATCTTGCACATTATGCATCATTTACAAAATATGATTTTAATTGTGGCTATTTTATTTTATATAATCAATATATTATATATTTGGAGGTATGCTTGTATTTCCAAGTATTATAAATAGATCTGTACGCGGTGTTAGACATAAATAAAAGAAAAAATAGAAACAGGAGTCTTCAAAACAGCAACTAAAGCAGCCATGCAAGCTCTCAAACGGTCATCACATCTCCTAACAATTCCTCCAAGAAACCCTTCAAATGGAATACCAAATCCCACCTATTCCCTTCCCTTCAATTCTTCCTTACCCATCTTGTATCACCCATTAATCATCACTTCAACCCAGCAGAAATTCAAGCCTTTCTCCTCTGCCAATTTATCGGCCCCTCTGGTATATGAGACCCACAACGACCAACCACCCGCACCTAAAGAAGAAGAAACTAAAAAAGAAAATGAGAAGTTTGATTGGTTTTCTCAGTGGTACCCGATTGCGCCAGTCTGTGACCTCGACAAAGGAGCTCCACACGGTAAGAGAGTGATGGGTCTTGACGTTGTGGTATGGTGGGATAAGAACGAAGGAAAATGGCAGGTTTTTGAGGATAGTTGTCCGCATCGACTGGCGCCATTATCTGAAGGTCGGATCGATCAGTGGGGTCGTTTGCAGTGTTCTTATCATGGATGGTGTTTCAATGGCGCTGGTGATTGCAAATTCATTCCTCAAGCTCCTCCTGAAGGCCCTGCGGTAAATTTATGTTCTACATATTACCTCTTTCATCCATGCTTATTAGCTTTAATTTCTTCTTCTTTCTTCCTTTGTCTCTCTTCTCTCTCTCTCTCTCTCTCTCTCTCTCTCTCTCTCTCTCTCTCTCTCTCTCTCTCTCTTTTAATGTTTATTTTATCTATCAGTAGTAGCTAGTTGTATTATATCTTCCTTTTGTTTTTGTTTTGTTTTTATTCTGCTTATTCTGCGATGATCTCTTGTTTTAGCGTTCACAAAAAGAGCATTTCAGGTGTATTAAGTTGGTACAGTTTATTTTTCTAAAAAAACTACTATTTTCTTGAAAATTTTGTTAAGAAAATCTTTTTTGAAAAACAAATTTTATGATTGTACAAAAACAAAAAAATTATAATAATAAGTTAGTAGTTAGGTAATCCTCAAATTATTTAAAAAAAAAGATTTCTCATTATAATAGTCCCTTTAAAGATGCGAAAACGTATTCTAAGCCATAGAAAGTTTTTTAAAACATCCTTTTCACATTTATTGCCAGCCAACAAAGAAAAATAAAAAAAAAATTCTTAAAAAAACCAATGTTCTCAAAATAATAACAATTATTTTTCTCATAAATAACATAAAACTAGGTAGGCGTAGTGAAGGTGCGCCAAAACTTGGTAGGCGTAGCGAAGGTGCGCCAAAAGGAATCAAGGGAGTATTAGATGGAGACTTTGACGAACAAGAAGGCTTCACACATAAACAGACAACACACCAAATAAGGGCTCATGCAGGTCGTTCCATTTTTGAGCATAACTAGGACCTAAGGAGTGAATCGTCTAACTTGGAAGTGCCAAAAAAGTTGATGCTTATACTGATCATTGATGACTTGGCAAAATTTGTCTGAATAAAAGCTACGAGCTTGAAACTAGCATAGCAAGTCATCCAAGTTTTGAAGAAATATATAGTCACTTGGTTTCACATTAATATGTCAAGCATGTTAGTTAACATATGTGATCATCCATAACCTCAACTAAAAGATCAAATCAATATGACTAAAAAAGAGAAAATTGAGCATCAAAGGAGCACAAGCTCTTATAGAAGAGCCCAATGAGCTTATGCAAGCTTAGTTCATATTCAAATTAGCATACTCAAAGCGGTTAGATAATGTGGTGATAGTAAAAAGGTCCAATGGTAAATGGACTTGCGTGAATTTCATAGACTTATTCAACACATATGCAATAGATATAGCCTCCTTGCCATGCATAACTAGCTTGTCAATGCCACAACAAGACGTGAACTTAAATTTATTGACACTTATTTTGAATATAACTAAATCATGATATACAAGAGAGATGATAAGAAGACCTCGTTTATAATATACCATGGTTTGTACTATTACAAGGTGATGTCCATCAACTCAAAAAATGTCAAAGCAACTTATCAAAAGTTGATGAAATTAATATTTAAAGAAAAGATTAGGTGAAAATGACAGTTTAACTAAAGGTCATGTTGGTGGAGAGAGTTAGGTTGGCAACACATTATTGTAAAGAATAAATTTTGATATATATTTTAATAATAATACAGGGTATACACACATAAATTCCTAAGAGTAAAAATGGAAAAAAAAATATACAGTTAGAATTAAAGTTTCAATACATGGAAAGATATTATAATATTTTATATATAATAACATCCCCTCAAACTCAAGGGGGTAAAGAAGAAGTCATCTTGCCTCTGTTAACTAAATTGCGATGACGTCCACGTGGATATGGCTTGGTAAAAATTTCTATTAATTGATTTACTGAGGCAACATGAGTCAAAGGAAGAGTGACTTGTTTAATGTGTTGACAACTAAAATGACAAGCAATCTCAATATGCTTTGTTTATTTATGAAAAACATCATTATGAGCAATTTGCATAGCACGTCATAATAAAGAGTGGAGCTACATGAAAGAGCAACTTTCATGTTTTGAAGCAACCAACGAATCCATAAAAACTCAGATGTGGCATATGCCATTGCTCAATATTCGACTTCTGTATTAGATTGAGAAACAACTGTTTGTTTCTCATTTTTTCAAGATATCAGAGACGAACCAAGTAAGAAACAATAACTTGTAATGGAACGATGGTCAGTAGGGTCACTAGTCCATTCTGCATCTGAGAAAGCCTAAAACTCTGAAGAGGACTTAGTTGAGAAGTGAAGGCCAAGAAATAAAATACCCTTAATATATCGAAGAATATGTAGGACAATTGTGTCGTGAGATGAGCAAGGAGTATGCATAAATTCACCCACTAACGTAATTGCATAAGAAATATTCGATCTTATCATCGTAAGGTAGATAAAACTACCAACCAACGGTCTCTATAATGTGGCATCTACCAAAATCTCACCATTAGTGGGTAACAATTTTGCATTCTTCTCCAATGTACTATCAATAACCTTACTATTGGACAAACTAGCACAAGAAAAAGATCAAATGCATACTTAGCGCAAGATAGCTAGTATCTATCAGAGTTGAATGTAAGTTCAAGAACTAAAAAATAAGTGAGGGATTCCAAGTCCTTTATCTCAAAAGCCTAACCAAAAAAACTCTTTAGGGCATTGATACCTGACATGTTATTGCGACCATGCCATCTACATATAATAAACAAATAACAATACTATTCTTAGAGTTATGCAGAAATAATGCAGAGTCATATGAGCTAAGAGTCAAACCATATTGATATGACATAGAACTAAAGTTTGAAAATCAAGCTCGAGGAGACTACTTTAGGCCATAAATAAACAAGAGTGATGAGAGAGTATCCCATCTTGTTTAAGAGACTTTATAAAAGAATTAGACATATTCCATAACATTATTAGTACCCAAAACTTTAATATTCCTAATGAATTGAGTTTGGATCATGTTTTTAAATTCAAGGAAAGCAACAAGTAGTTGGGATTGATCACATAGAAGATTAATCCAAGTAAATCGTAAATAATCATCGATAAATATTAAAGAATATCAAGATTCTCCCTCGGAGGGAATCAAGTCAAGTTCCCAAATATCAGAATGAAAAAGATCAAAAGGAATAAATAAAAAAAAGACTATTTTTAGAAAATATTAATACACATTTTTGCTCAGTTGGCAAGAAATGCAATCAAAATGCTCGAAACTTACTTTACCTAAGCAACTACTAGAGGCTACAGATTGAACACGAGACAAAGAAGCATGCCATAACCAAGAATGTAAAAGACTACAAGTAGAAACAGATGTTGCAAGGGTAAGATTAAAATTGGGTACATAAGTTCAAAAATACGACTAACTTTATGTTCGGTTCCGACTAGCTGTCATGTCTTATAATCCATTACATTGCAACGTTTAGAAGAGAAAAGTTAAGTAAAACCTTGTTCAACAAATTGATCAATAGAAAGAAGGTTAAGAAACAACTTAGGTGGAGTAGTATAACTAGTGTGTCAAAAAGAAAAAAACTTGCGTGTAGAGACAATATCGGCATGATTAATAGACATATTAGATCCATTAGTAGTATAACTAGTAGCAATAGGTGGAGTGTGATTAGCTGGTGAAACTAAAGTAACATTAGAAGTTGTAAACCAGATTAAAACTATTAACCAGAGTAATGCAGTTGAAACCGTCGATAGTGATGTTGAACCAACAGAGCAAGACAGTTAGAGATAGTGTTCAGATTGGATCTATCCAATGAGCTTCAACCACGTTTACATTGAATATGTCCAATAGTAAAGCTACATGTGTTAGTTAGCTTAGCCTGGAATGTATTATTTATATGCAAACTTTACAGATTTATAGGACTGAATAACAGAGAACACATACAGAATTTTCTCAAAACTTTTTTGCTCTTCCCCTCTTCGTTTCTGTTCTTGCTCTCTCTGTTTCTATTCCTTATTAGTGCTCCTGCTCTAACAGCCTGAGAGACTATCAGTCTCTAGCATTTCTATCTAAACTGTTTCATGGTATCAAAGCCAAAAACTCAATAGCTGAAATGAGTCAGTCTCCTTCAACTACTTCATTATCTACAACCTCAATGCTGGGAAATTAGAATCTGAAGCTCCCAACCTTAAACCAGATTCTATCAATTAAACTCGATCGAACTAATTATCTGCTATGGAAAAATCAGCTGTTCAATGTCATCATCGCACATGATCTTGAAGACTTTCTGGATGAACTGAAGCCTGTGCCACCACGGTGCTTGGATCCACAAAGCCTTACCCCAAATCCAATGTTCATCACATAAGAGCGTTACAACAGGCTTGTCATGAGTTGGATCTATGTATCTCTCTTGGACTCCATGTTGACATAGATAATAGCATTTTCCAGGGCATCAGAGATCTAGAGTTCTCTTGCCAAGACATACGAATTAGCTTCTCAGTCCCGTATGGTGGAGCTGAGATTAACACTCCAATCTATTCGAAAAGATGGACTGAATGCTGATGAATATCTCTTGAAGCTCAAAACGATCATCGATCAGCTTGCCTCTATTGGTGAACTGTTTAGTCCCACATACCAACTAATTTACTTCTACCGAGGTTTAGGTGCTCAGTATAATCCTCTGGTGACGTCTTTGCAAGCTCGAGCAATTATTCCGTCACTTCAAGAAGTTCATGGTCAACTGATGTCCTATAATTTAAGATTGCAGCATCAAAATGCAGTCAATACGCTGAACATACCACAAGACAACATTGCATTTACAAACAAACCACAGCTAGTAATGCGTGCCGCTGCTCCAGCAAACATCTTAGTCGCTCCTCGGCCACCAGTTCAACAATCTGGTACATCTACAACACCATCCAATCTTTTAGGTCAAGCCCCACATAGATCTCCACATCCCTTCAATGTGGGCTGGCATCCATCAAAGAATTGCCCTCGATGTCCGATTTGTGGTAAGCAAGGGCACATTGCTGTCAACTGTTACCAGTGCCTGAACACAACATCCTATCCACAAGCAGCTAAACCGTCGACACCATCTACACCTGCAACATACTTCTCAGCTCAAGCCACTCCTCAAACGGTTATAGATGATACTTGGTATATGGATTTTAGGGCTACTCATCATCTTAGGCCAAACTTCAACTCTCTACAACAACCAACAACATATTAGGGCTCTGATCAAGTGGTGGTAGGGAATGGTATGTCTATCCCTATTTCTCACCATGGTTCTATTTTGATAAATTCTCCTGTTCATCCACTTCTCTGCATCAAGTTTTACATGCACCTCACATCTCAAAACAGTTAGTTAGTGTCTCTAAACTATGTTCCACCAATAATGTCCTTGTTGAGTTTCATCCTATTCATTTTCTTGTGAAAGACCGAGCAACGAACCAAGTATGACTTCAGGGTCCTCTTGAGCATGGGCTTTGTTGACTACCTCTTCTAAATGATCTTGTTCTTGGCCTTTTACCTACTGTCTCTTCTCCAACCTCTTTCACTTGTCAAGTTTGGCATCTTCGGCTAGGTCATCCTTCAAATAATGTTTTACATGCTATGTCTAAGTTGTCATCTAAGTTTGACGTGTCTTCTCTGTCATTGTCATAGTGTAAGTCATGTTGTCTTGCCAAGAGTCATAAACTTCCATTCCCTATGTCTATGTCACATTCTTCAAGACCTTTTGAATTAATACACTCTGACATTTGGGATCCAACCCCCATTATTTCTATAACTGGTGTTCATTATTTCTTATTATTTGTGGATGATTACTCACGTTACTCTTGGCTTTATCTACTTCGGATGAAAGATGAAACAATTAAGTACTTCATTCAGTTCCATGCCATGGTTAGAAACCAATTTTAGTCTAATATCAAGGCCTTCCAAAGCGATTGGGTTGGTGAATTTTAGTCTCTTACTGCTAAACTTGCTTCCTTGGGTATAGCTCATAAAGTCTCTTGCCCATACACACCTGAACAGAATGGTAGAGCTGAGAGTAAGCACTGACATATTGTGCAGATGGGACTCACCTTACTCGCTCACAGCTCCATGCCCTTACAGTTTTGGTCCTATGCTTTCCTCACCAGTGTCTACCTAATTGATCGCCTTCCAACAAAAGTGTTGCGAAATCGGTCTCCATATTGTCTACTGTACAGGAAGGAACCATGTATTGATCACTTGCGGGTGTTTGGGTGTGCATGCTACCCCTATCTACAACCCTACATGAAACACAAATTGAAATCTCGATCTCTCTTGTGTACTTTCTTAGGCTTCAACAGCTCTCACAAAGGCTACTTATGCTTTCATTTTCCAATTGATCGGCTGTACATTTCTAGACATGTTCTATCTAATGAAAGTTTGTTTCCAGCTATTGCTTCTATTGCTGCACCCAATACTGCTACTCCTGTCATACCCCATGCATCTCCCTTGCCTGTGCTGGCTTCTTACATGCTGCAAACCTCTACTCCTTCAGCACCTTCATCTATCACCACTTCAAATAAAGAACCTGCTGCTGCTTCATTTGTTTCATCAGATTCAGCTCCCACAACTGTTCTTCAGTCTGTACAGAGCATTCTCTTACCTGCTCCTAGTCAGCATGAGCTGCTAAAGCTAGCTCCTTCTAATATTCACCCTATGATTACGCATGCTAAGTCTGACATCTTCAAACCAAAATTACTAGTTGTTGTTGCTAACCCATCTTTGGAGTTATCAAAACCCTCTTGTGTCTCAAAAGCCTTATCATCGCAAGCATGGAAGGCTACTATGCATGCTGAACTTGAGGCTTTTTCTAAGAATAGTACTTGGTCCTTGGTTCATCTTCCTCCTGGGAAGTCTCTCATTGGCAGCAAATGGGTTTTTAAACTCAAGTTTCTATCTGATGAATTTCTTGAGCGTCATAAGGCCCGATTGGTGGCTAAGAGATTCAATCAAACTTATGGACTTGATTATTTTGAGACCTTTAGTCCAGTTGTGAAGCCTCCAACAATTCCCATTGTCCTCACCCTTGCTCTCACATTTAATTGGCCCATTAAATAGCTTGATGTACACAATGCCTTCCTTAATGGTGATCTCATTGAGGAAGTGTATATGTCACAACAACTTGGGTTCACTATGCATGCTATCCCACCACTTGTTTGTCGCCTTCATAAAGCTATCTATGGTCTCAAGTAGTTTCCCCATGCCTTGTACACTAAATTGAGCAATTCCTTGCTATCTCATGGGTCTGTCTCTTCCTGTGCTGATCCTTCCCTATTTATCTACTCTCATGCTACTATCTTGATGCGTGTTCTAGTCTATGTCGATGATATTATTGTCACAGGCTCTAATGCTTCTGCTATTGTTGTGTTGATAACCTCTCTCAATCAACAATTTGTTCTCAAAGATCTTGGCTCTCTCTTCTATTTTCTTGGCATTTTAGTTTAAGCAGCTTCCAATGGCCTGTATCTATCACAGTCCAAGTATATTGACCACCTACTTGCACGAGCTGATATGTCAACCTGCAAAGCTATCACCACTCCTATGGTCTCTCATCCGCCTCTCTCTCAGTATGATGGTGAACTTCTTGCTGATCCTACTCTCTACTGCCAGATTGTTGGTGCGCTTCAATATTGCACAATCATTCGATCGAATATTAGCTTTGCTGTTAATCGGATGTGTCAATTCATGCATACCTCCACTTCCTCTTACTGGTAGGCAGTTAAGAGGATCCTTCGTTACCTTCATGGCACTTCCTCCCTTGGTCTTGTGCTCTACCCTTCTTCTGAACTATCACTCACATGCTATGCTGATGTTGATTGGGCCAGTTGCCCGGATGCCGTAGAAGCACTACTGGGTATTGTACCTTCCTTGGTCTTAATCTCATCTCATGGTCGTCCTCCAAGCAACATGTCATCTCTCGGTCTAGTATTGAATCTGAGTACCTTGCTTTTGCTCATGCTGCTGCCGAAATCTCTTGGATTGAGTCCTTACTTGGTGGGATTGGACTCTCGTCTGTCTCCACGCCTATGCTTTTCTATGACAACTTGCGTTCCATTCATCTTGCTTCCCACCCTGTCATTCATGCCTGTACTAAACATATAGAACTAGACTATCATTTTGTTCGACATCGGGTTGTTAATGGCACCTTACTGGTTCACCGTATTCCTTCTTCTGATCAAGTGGCTGATATCCTGACAAAGCTTTTCTCTTCTTCATAGTTTCTTAGTCTCCGCTTTAGGCTAACTGTGGTTCTCTCTATGGTTCGCTTGAGAGGGGATGTTAATCAGAGTAAAAATATTAACTAGAGTAATGCAGTTGAAACTGTTGATAGTGATGTTGAACCAACAGAGCAAGACACTTAGAGATAGTTTTCAGATAGAATCTGTCCAATGAGCTTCAGCCGCGTGTACATTGAATCTGTCCAATAGTAAAGCTGCATGTGTTAGTTAGCTTAGCCTGGAATGTATTATTTATATGCAAACTGTACAGATTTATAGGATTGAATAATAGAGAACACATACAAAATTTTCTCAGAACTTTTCTACTCTTCTCCTCTTCGTTTCTGTTCTTGATCTTTCTGTTTCTATTCCTTATCAGAGCTTCTGCTCTAACAACCTGAGAGACTATCATCTCCAGCATTTCTATCTAAATTGTTTTAGAAGTCATGTGGTTCCAACAAGCTAAATCAATTAATATTTACCTCATGTGGTCAAAGGAGCAGAAAGCTTTCGAGATATAACCTAATGAATAAATGTTTCGAGGTCCAACATCGTAAGAGATGATAAATGGGGTGCCTTTAATGAGCAAAATGTCGATGGATTTGTTGAATCTCCACTAATTGATAATGAACACAATGTGTGTGTGTTCAACAATAGTAGAAATTTGGATGTGCTAAAAGAGCAGCAAGATGGATGTACTACTGCAAGAGTAGCAAACTTCTTCTACAACTTCTTCTTCTGTAGCACCAAGAGCAAAGACGAGCAGCAATGGCAACAACAAGGAACACAAGTTGCAACCAGTAGTAGCGAGGATTATGAGTAGCAGCAACAGTAGTAGTGAGCAATAACAAATGGTGAGAAGAGGTAGTGGCAGCGAGGGCTACTAGCAACGACGACAGTGACTAGTTGCAGTGGTAGAAGTGAGCCCGAACAACAGCAATGTCTACTAGGGTGAGCAGTCGGGGCCGACTAACATTGGTAAGGCTGAGCAACAGTAGTAAGGACGTGAGAGGCAATAGTAGCAAGGGTGATTAGTAGAAGTAGTGGCAAGGACGAGCAGCGACAACATTGGTGAAGACGAAGACAGACAAGGCTGAGAAACCTAGCAATGATGCACAATCAACAACGGTGCGCTAAGAAATCGAAAAACCAAAAAATTAAAACTGCAAAAGCCCAAGAGCACACAATTTTAGTTGGCCAAATGTGCTGAAAAACTGAGAAAATGCAGTGGTAACACACGATGAAGGTCAGACAGAGCAACAATTTCAGCTAATGATAATAAAATAATATAAGGGCAAACTCAATGTGTGTTTGATATCGCTAAAGTGGCGCCCAATGGAGCGCCACCTCAGCTGCAGGGCGTTGAGCGCTTGGTACAGACCGAGCGCTCAATGCCCAAAATCGTTTTTTATATTTTTTTTCTATTTTTTCTTAAAAATGATGTGTCCGCAAGCTCATACACTTAGTCTGCACCGAGCGTATGAGCATTACGAACGCCCTAAGAACACGCAATTTTAGTTGGCCAAATGTGCCAAAAAACCCAGAAAATGCAGTAATGAAGGTCAGACAGAGCAACAATTTCAGCTAATGATAATAGAGTAATATATATATATATATATATATATATATATATATATATATATTCTGAAAAGAGAAATGATGAAATATAATTAATTAGAAAATGTCTATACATAAAAAGATATTATAATATTTTAGTAAACCAAGGTGATACAAGGCAAACCTCAAAAGGAGGTTCAATTGTTGATAGAATGAATAGCCATAATAAACAGATGCAACTTTAGATCCACAAAAAAGTGCCTCCTTTCTTTCCCTATATAAAATAAAGTGCATTCATCAGGATGAAATGTAAGCAAGCATGTTAACTAGTCCATTTATATTTTCATCACTTGAAAATCTTAGAAGTTCAAAACATTGTTAATATGCTACCATAAATTCCTAGCTAAAAGCAAGTAACGGCGTCAAAAACGTTTCTCTTTTCTATTCCATTTGCTTTGAAATTTACTCTTATGTTGTGGTGTATGCATATTTGGAAGTAATCACTAGATATGCTGCTAGCGTGGTACATGTCACTTCTTGTTAAAGAATTTTGTTCATACAATACACTTACTTGTCGCTTTCTTATTTATATATAATTGTTTTGATCCTTCGTCAACGAACCCAACTTAAGATTGATGATTGAATTAGTAAGATTGAACTAAATGAGGATTCTATATGCTTGTAAGTCCAAGTTTAAATTCTTGAGAACTACGATTGGTAGGATACCTTGTATGTTGCTTTTCTTGCAAAAATATAACTCTATCTAGAGTTCACCGAAGAAATAATCTTCATGGTCCTAACAAAAAAGATAAGACATAAGGATTGGAATGAAATACATTATTGTTAATTACTTGAGATAAATCTTGAGGATCAATTATATATTATTCTCATCCAAAACTTCTTTTATATTTTTATTATTTTCTAGTTGTCTCACACTTCACACAGCGTTCTACTTTGGCCCATTGTAAAAATATATTTAAGTGTGATAAAATGCTATTACTCTCCCATGAATTAAATAGCTTAACTTGAAAATATATGTTTTTGACTCACATCAAATTCTGTAGGTACACACTTCAAAGAGAGCATGTGCTGCTGCTTACCCAAGCATAGAGCATAACAAGATTGTTTGGTTTTGGCCAAGCACCGAGCCACAATATAAAGATATTGCAACAAAAAGAAAGCCTCCTTACATTCCAGAAATTGATGATCCATCGTTTTCATGTGTATTTGGATCAAGAGATATACCATATGGGTATGCATGCAAAATTTTTCTAATTTATTTTGTTTTATTTTCCTAGTAATATTTATGTTTGTATAGGCATTGGTATTGTGATTTTAAGAACAAGTTTTCAAAAATATTTACAGATGGGGTTCAATAAATCCTTTTTATTAAACTCTAAACCTGTAACTATAAATATACCTTTAATACACTTGAGCAGGTGAAATAAAGGATAATTATCTTGGGTTTTAGAACCCCAATCAATCAATTTAACATGAGTTAAAAATCTGTAAATATACTTGAGCTAGTGGCTCAATGGTAGCGGATTTGGCGAACTCTAGGGTTAAGTCCCGTTGGCCAGGGATCGAATCTACAGAGGTGAAAGGAAACGCACTAAGGGGGTGCGCGAAGCGCACGTGCTGGGCACGTACGTACCTGTGAGTGACAACGCCATGACGAATCATGACGTGCCATGACGTGGGCGTGGTCCTGGTGGCGGTGGCAGTGGGTTGTCACAATAAAAGGCGCCTTTTATTGTGACGACCCGACCCCCAAGACCCACCCATATTGGACACACCTCATCACATCAAACAATAAATTAAGTAATTGTACAAATAATTTAACTTGATTTAGTCAATTGATGTCTACTTCCACAGGTAATGTAACACTCCGTATTTTTCATTTAACACGTAAAGTAATTTAAATGATAGTAAATATGTATAAATACAAGTATTGTACGAATTACGCGTTGTATTCAAATACGAGTTACGTGAATAATTTAATGAAATTCAATTATTTACTGGACAATAAATGGGGTAGAAAAAGAAAAATAAAATAAAATGATAAGGTGGTTTGAGAGTTAGTTAATAAATGAAGCCATGGCAGTTTTGTAAATTTGATAACTTCCAAGGGTATT
>JAJIYU010011054.1:0-15643 GCA_030144865.1 Tinospora cordifolia
TTATGGATGTGCTATTGTTTTGAGTTTGAAAAATGGTTGTTTGAGAAAGATCCACTGAGCTATGTGCTCACCCCTTCCTCTTTTATTTTTCAGGAAATTAAATTATGAAAGCTATGGAAATTAGATAGTTTTTAATTTAGCAAGTTTTTATTTTCTTAAAAGTTTCCTTTCAATGTAAGGGCATATTGCCCAATTTTGAATAAGACTTCCGCTGAAAGTTAATATTTTTATTTTGAGATCATTGATCAACAATGTAATAGTTTACAAAGTTGTGTACTTTCTTTTATTAATAAAGAAGTTGAATTTTTCTTTACCTTTAATTGCTTTGATTTTATTAAATATGAATTTGTACTATTGAATTTATTCTAAGGCATGTGGTATTGAAAAATAGAAAGTCAAGTGTGTGTCACTTGTAAAGTAACATGACCCAACCCGCCAATTTGTTAAGTCCATCGTTAGAATAATGGTGGTTGTCCAAAACTCAAGGAATGTGGGGGTTGGGGTGTTACAATAAGATTCATGCTTGGATACAGTTCAATCTTGAACTCTACCTATCTGTGTGGTGGTAATCTAGACAAATATCTGAATACACCCGAAACTACAGGTACTTCCAAAATATCTTTCGACTCCCTAATGTCATCATCTAGAACTTGTGTAAAGTCTTCACTCTACCTTATGCAATACAACGTAGTGGTTATAGGGTTTTGAAGTAATCTTTGCATATCTCCCTTGACCTTCGCTCGTTCACCAAAGTTAATGTGACTATCCATTTCGAACAATCAATCTGAGCATGGTACTAGGTTAACTAGTCTATGCCCAGTATCACATCATACCCGTGGAAAGGTAACACTCTATGGTCTGCGGTTATCAGTTTATTTCTAAATCTCAACTCACATGTACAAGTTTTCGAGGCAATCACTATAGTTCCTATGGGAGTGGATACATACAATGGTTCTAGTGGTGTGGATGTCACTAGTTGTAATCTCCTAACTAGTTCATCTGACAGAAATGACTTAATGGCACCTGAATCAAACAAGATCTTAACAAAACATTAAACAGTAAAAGTGTACTTTCAATAGCCAGACTAGTTCCGCCAGTTTGTCCTCAGTAGCAAACACTCAGGCTTGATTTTGTTTGCCCTACTGTTGTTGCTACTATCCTTATCCACCTTGGTTACTGCCCTGACCATTATTCTGCCCTTGGATCTATCTCTATGGTTCTTGGTTTTGACAGTCCTTGGCAAGATGTCCCTTCTGCCCATAGTTGTAGCATGCTCCTTCTCTCTGAGCCTGCTGCTTGTCAACTCTACCTTGGGTCTGCTGCCTCTGAGGCTGATTTCTATTTTACTTCTTTTGGTTCCCTTGGAACTCTTTGCTGTTGCTTGGCCTCTTGCTATTATTTCTCAACTTTTGCTCAAAGTTGATATCTCGCTCTATCAATAGTGCTTTCTCCGCTACTTCTCTAAAAGTTTTCAGCCCCATTGGATTTACTACTCTACGAATTTCAATCTTTATGCCCTCTGCAAACCTACATGCCTTCATTTTTTCATCCCTGATCAGTTTAGGTGCAAACTTGGCCAATTCAGTGAACTTGACCTTATACTCAGATACAATCATGTCTCTTTGAGTCTACCCGATGAACTTAGACTCCATCTATACTTGTGTAGCTTCTGGAAAAAATTTCTTATAAAACATCTCTTTGAATTTTTCCCAGTTCATATGTCGTGCGTTGGTGTTTGGATCTACCTTCAACATTTGCCACCAACTCCTAGTTGGTCCCTTAAATTGATGTGGCCAGTGCAACTTTGTGGGATCTTGCGGTCCCTAGCACATCCAGGTGCTCATCTAACTCTTGGTACCAGTGATTTGCAACCATGCTATTAGATGTACCGTCAAATTGGGAAGGGTAGAGTTTCTGTAAATTATTAACACTGCCCTTTGCTCCTTGTCCTCACTTTCCTCCCATAGCCTTTGATGAGCTTTAACATCTAGCATGAGCGCCAGCTGTTGCACCAGAATCTGCTCCTGAGGTGGGGCTTGTACTTGCAGCTTTGGTGCCGCTTGTGCTTGCATCTGTGGCAACGACAATACTCTAATGATCCGCTCAGTGACCTGTCTGGTAATCTCATCCTAGAACTCTAGAGTCAACACAATCGCTACCTGAGGCTCATTCTAGTTGATCTATGCTCCTGACACCTGAGGTTTAGTTTCATCAGATGCGACAACTCTCGTGGTATTTCTCTTGGATCCGGCCATTTATCTATAACCAAAGATGCATTCAATCATCATAAATTGATCGAAGCAATTCTATTCTTTAGGGTATTACAATACTTGAGTGTAAAAGTGTCATTTTACACCAAATGAGACTTATACAAGTCCACGGTAGGGTTTCATTAGCATTATACTTATAGGTGAACAATTCGAATAATTTGGACCACCTAGGGGCAAAACAATAACTTTTTCAACTAGGGCCAAAATGATCTTTTCACACTTCCTATAAATTATGGAAATCCAAAGAAATAATTTTTATGTAAAAATAATTATAAATAACAAAATTAAAAGTTGAGTAAAAACTAAAGAGAAAATAAATGAATAATAATAATGTTAATAATAAGAATAATCAGTATAATGTATACTTAACTATTCAAAATTATAGTTGTATTACATTAGACTGAGACCAATGAGAATTCATTAGAGAGCGTCTCATGTAATTAAATAACATCAAGGACAATGAGAACACTAATAAAATCTTGGTGCCACTTATAAAGTTTAACAATTAAATTTGATACTATAATATGATTAATTGTAGAATATTGTCTAATTTGCAAGTAAATAAAAGAGAAAGATTTTTCCCTAGAGAAGATTTAGAAATAGAGTGGATTTGGGAGAATCTAGTGGAGTTGTGGAAGATTCTCCCAAGATCTTTGTCTCTTTCCTCAAACACAAAACCCTAACCATGCCCATAGCTTATTACACACAAAATCCCCTCATTTTCCCATCAAGAGGATGCTCCAAAGAAGAGAAACACCTAGGGTTTGCACTAGGAATGTAAACACACATAAACTACACAAACCCTAATCAGCATTCCTTTTCCACCATACTTATATCCATTGGCTGACCCCCTTTCACTTTTTTTGCACTCTTAAAAATCAGTCATTACACACCCTCTCATTCTCATCTCACCACCTTAGGTTGTCCAAGAAGAAGGAACACAAGAGAAACCAAGAAGACGGGCCTTAGGGTATGTTATTCACCATGAAATTCTCTCTTCATGCTACCTTCTTTTGTTTTCTTGTTGCAATCTAGAGACGACCTAAACCTTTATACTTCGACCACTATTAGAACACTTTTCCAACACCTTTCTCACCCTTGAAAATATCCCAACCATCAGCCAATAGCCATTGGAATGAAACTAGTTGCAAAATCCCTTAAACCATAGCTGTTCGCACTACCCCACATTTTTGGCCTAAAAGAAGACCACCTATAGGATGTCCATATGACTGTCCAAAACTTACTACTTTTACCTTGGAAAAATATTTAAATCACCTACAAACAACCAGCAAAAACGTACTTGAAATCCCCAACAGTCCAAGCAAACACCACTAAAAATACACAAAAAATCAATGGCCAAACCTACACATTGTACACTCTTTGACCAAGGCTTCTCTTGAGATCTTTAAGTCCATGTTATAACAAATTTCTTTGTTGAAGTTCTAGCTCAAAAGTTGTGAAAAAAGAGAAGAAAGGAGTTAAGGAACTCGACCAAACAAAGATCAAAAGGAAGGGAATGTTTGGGAAGGTATGATCTCTAAAATCCTAGTTTAGAGTACACATACTTGCACCCACATGTGACCAACCTTGGGGACAGAGTTAAGGTGTGCTTTTCAACATGAAAAACACCCTCATTTGTCATGGTTTATAAGAGGGAATAGTAACCTATAACACCCCAACCCCAAGACTTTCAATTGGACTTAACCACAAGGTGGGCTGAGCCATGTTATTCTTACAAGTACACAACTTGCATCACATTCTATTTCAATTATCCCAAGTCTTGTTAATTCATAATGAGCACACAATCCAAACAATCTAATTTGAATTTAAAAAGTACATACCTTAAATCTTAGATCTTTTAAAAAAAAAGAAAGATTAGATAATGTTCAATCTTAATTCTATTATAAGGGGGATAAAAGAAATCTTCAATCTTTATTTATTCAATAAAATAAAGAAGTACATACCTTAAATCTTAAATATTTTTTAAAAAAGAAAGAGTAGATAACTTGAAATATAAACTAAATTCAGCAAAAGTCTTAATTTAAACAACCAATATTTGGGCAACATGCCCTTAGATATAAGTTTCCAAATTTAAAACCCTATCAAATTTTCAGTAGTCTTCATGATTCAATTTTTTGAAAAATAAGAGGAGAAGGCGTGAGCTCATAGCCCAATGAATCATTCCATAAACAACTAAATTACTAATTCAAATCAAAAGCACATCCAAATAAAAAACTTACATACATTCAACAATTGGTTATTGTTGACGTTAAGATTGAAAGGGGTTCTAAATACTTGATGTTCTTATCAAAATACTCCATTCTTCCATGGAAAGACAATTCATCTTGTCATATTCCATTGGAATAAGAATCTCATCTCCATATTTCAAGTACTTTGGTTTATACTCATCCACACACAGTAATGAAACCCACATACACTAAGTATATGTAAAGAACACCGATAACATCACTTAGATTATTACGACAGTACATGGTTCTTAATCTCAAGATCTTTTATTTAATCTTATACCCATGGACTATAAATAAAAGAAAAAAAATTCAGCATGCTTACATGTAACTTTCAAGCATAAAAACATCATAAACATGCATCATATATCAACTAGGCCTAAACATGCGTAATCTAAGCATGACATGGTATCATGATCAACTAACATGACATACATGCAAATCTGAAATTTAAATCATGTTCTTCAAACCTAAATATGAATACTAAACTAAAATCAAGCATACATGAGCATGCAATTAATCCGAATTAATAAAATAGAAGTTAAAGAAATCTCATCCACCTTAGTTGCTTGTTTGTAGAAAATCTGGTAGAGGTTCCCTTCTTCTGTGCACTTCAAGAACAACTAGCTACTTCAAGAATGTAAAAGTAATCTAAAATCATAACTTCTATTTGAAAATCACTCAAGAACATAAGACAGGGAGAAGGGATTGCCAAGAAGAGGGCTAAAGAAAATTGAGAGGAACTAGTATGCTCTTGTTTTGGAACAAAAAAGAATGAGAGCATTAGGGGGTTTATATAGATTTTCAAGAGGCTATAGGGGGCACAGTTTTGACATCTTTGATTAGGGTTTCATCATATGGTGGCAGCTAGGTTTTTGCACAGAACTCGTAGGGGACAATGGGGCTTTTTTTGTCTAAGGGTTATGATTGTCCTTCCCATAGTTGGCACCAAGATTGGAGCAATTCTTTGTTTAGGTAACTTTCTTATTTTTGATTTTTGGTTTCTTCTTTGTGTGTGACAGCTAGGGTTTCTAGTGAGCATAAACTAGACTTTGAAAAATTCTAATTAGGTGCACACACAAGGACAACTAGGGTTTTGTGCACACACATAAGGCGTCTTAAGTGTATGTAAGCTAGGTGCATGTGATCATTTTTGCTTGTTGTATGGAATCACTCTTCATGACTTCTAAATAATGAGGGATGTCTCACGTATGTGGGTAAGGCATGAGTGTACATGATAATGACATCATTACTCATGTGACTTGCACATGCTTAGAGGTGATTGCACACTTTTGGTCCACATAAATTTAAAAAAAGTTCGTATCTTTTATTTGGCTAGGATTTTAGTCCTTGCGGATTCACATAAATTTAAATAAAATTTATATCTTTCAATTTGCTAGTTTTTTTTTTCTCATTTTCTTTCCTAATTTAGCTTCCCTTGAAGCATACCAAGTAAATGAATCTTTAATTGTGCAAATGAAATGAATTTTGGATGCCTAAACCAATTGAGGTGTTTACTTCATTTCATTTCGTTTCTTTTTCTTAAATTTCATTCCTCTGAGAGGTTTTTAAGCAAATTTAAACTTGCTAACTGATTCTAGGAATGAATTGGACTTCATTTATCATCATTTCATTTAGTACAAAATACTAGGGCATTACATAACCTAACACCCCACACACATGCACCCATAGTTAGGTTGGAGAAAAACATCCGAAACATGGTGTTTTAGGGTGTTTGAGTAACAACCATCGTGGCTGCAAGTATGCAGCCACATATAAGTGGGTTAGGACCTTAGAAAAGCAAGGAAAAGGTCACAAAAGATGACGGAATATATGTTGAGCAAAGCCCTAAAAGGATTGCTTAGAGTTGGGTACTTTATGTGCATGAAACATATGAAAGTGTGGGTTTCATGTGACATATTATGAATAATCTTGAGGCTAAAGGTTGCATCCCTTGTAACCATGTTAGAAACACTTTGAAATAATTTGAGAGAGGTTTAGAATGAGAAAAGTGGCCAAAATGGAGAATTTTAGGATAGGGCCTTGTTGACACCAAATGGATAAGAAATGGGTAGAAAATTCTAAAAAATGGTGCATAGCTTTGTGCATCCTTTGGGGTTGATTAGGTGGACCCATCTAAACATGAGGAAATCCTTATGGTGACTTAGAAAAACTATAAAAATATAACCTAAAGGTTAGGATAAGCTGCAGTGGTTACCCACATGCAATGATGAAACTAGGTGCATTAGAATAGGGTATAGCCATAATTTTCATGCAAAGAATGCATGTTGAACATGACCAAGAGTCAAGACTCTTTAATTTAGGTAAAAAGGTCACTAGAGGTCATGACTAATGACTCTTTAATATCAAAATGAAGTTCGCCAAGTCTAACTTTGGATATAGGGCCACAGAGCATAAACCATGTTGTGAGAATAGTGATCAATACACTAATTCATACCCTTGGTCATATGTTATAAACAATTGTAAGTTAAGACTTAATGTAATACCCTATAATTTTATCAAATAACTTAAAAATAAATAAAGTAAAAAAAAATTAAATGAAATAAGTAAGTAAAGATTTCTTGAGACTCTTGGGTGAAAATTATGTAGGAAAAATGAGAAATAAGATTTATTAAGAAAAAATTTTTAAAATAATTGGAGGCAAATGAAATCTTAATATTAGGATGATCTAACAAATGATATAAGGTAAGTAGAATTATCAAATATTATTTGTATAGAATTATTTTGTAATTATACATATGTTGGAACAATTATGAAGTTAATTATCAAATATAAAGTAAGTAGAGTGAATAATATATATACATATATAATTATTTTTATCTCTCTGAAAATAAAAATATGAAATAGATATATGACAAAATATATAAAATAAAAAAATGAAAAATATAGAGAAATATGGAATATTAATTGTTGGCAGTAAAAATAAATAAAGAAATAGAAAGATATCTAATAAATACAATATCTA
This sequence comes from Tinospora cordifolia, assembly GCA_030144865.1. Classification (NCBI taxonomy): domain Eukaryota; kingdom Viridiplantae; phylum Streptophyta; class Magnoliopsida; order Ranunculales; family Menispermaceae; genus Tinospora; species Tinospora cordifolia. The sequence goes on from JAJIYU010011054.1 coordinate 7,503, forward strand.
ATAAATACAATATTAAAGAAATAGAAAGGGGAGAATATTAGCAAATCTATATAATACAAGTAGGAAACATAGGAAGATTTAATAAAATAGAAAGATATATGCAATGTTGGGTATAAACCATATATGCATAGATTAGAAAGTGAAATTGGGTTATATCATTAGCAAATTCCGGATGATAGAAACTTTAGAAAGTGATTTTGGCAATATATACTGCATCCAACGGCCAGAAATGCGTAATCCACATCTAAACCTGCACGATCTTACGGTCCAAGATCCACCCTGCACGATCCGACGATCGTGATCGAGCCCTCACCGACGCGCGGATGCATCGAATCACCACGATCCAACAACCCACGTTCGATCTGCCCGATCCAATGACGCATAACATGCGCGCAATTTCGCAAATCGCGATCTGCAATCTGCATGCAGTACTCGAGGATAATCCGAGCGACAAGAATAAAGGCGCCGGGAAAAATACAGGAAAATCGCAAAAAATAATTGAACAATCCGAATGAAATTCTAAAAATTGGTTTTGAAATTCTGAAAAATTATCCAAAATACACTTTGCTATTCTCCTATACTTGGGAGGCATGAAATTTTGAAGAATTGGCAAGTTTCCTACAAAGAGAACACCACAAACTTACCACCCTTTTGAGTTCTATATAAACCCCCTCATGCTCACATTCCTCTTATCCCAAGAAATAAGAGTTGAGATTTTCTCTTGTTCTCTAAGCCCTCTTCTTAGCACCCCTTCTCACCTTTCTTTTCTCTCTTGTGTGTGAGAAGTTCTTGGTTTGGAAATTTATTTTGAGTTATTTTCTTGGTGCTTGTATGTTGGGAACTCTTGCTTAAACTTTTGGGGAGAAAGCATCATAAGGTGGAAGTGACTACTAGAACACCCTTTATTCTTGTTCACTCTAATGGCATGATTCATTGTTTAGTGTTTTTCTTGAAATCAAACTCTTTTAATTTCAGTTTCAATATTATACAATTCATTATCAGATTTTTCAGTTTTGATCCATGCATTACTCACGTTCATGTCATGTTAGTAACATGCTTAGGATTTTGTTTCATAGCATGATAAACATTTTGGATGTTCCATGTATGATTCTTGTTTTGGTTATGAACTGAATTTTTCATTTTTTTTGAAATAGTTTATGTTCTAAAAATTATACATGAGGATGAGCATTAACATAAGAAGATGGTGTTAATAACCACGTACCATCATAGTAAACATGAGGTTGCTATGGATGTTCTTTTCTCATGGATAGCCATGAGGTTTTAAGACCTAACTGCTTGGTTGGTGGGTAAGCTCCCTAAAGTCCAGAAGTCCAATGAAATTGGCTATGTAATGCCATATTTCACTCTAAGGAGGCATTTAGTTAAGAACATCAAGGGTTGAGAAACTCTTTTGGTCTAAATTACAACTTGAAACAATATGATGTTTGAAACGCCTAATGCATGCAAGTGATTGAATTATGAATGTGTTATTAGTTTGAATTTGAATAATAGTTGTTTGAAATAGGATCCACTGAGCAATGTGCTCACCCCTTCCTCTCTTATTTTTTAGGAAATTAAATTATGAAAACCATGGAATGTGGATAGTTTCTATTTTAGCAAGTTTCTATTTTTTTGAAAGTTTTCTTTTAATGTAAGGGCATGTCGCCAAATTTGGAATAAGACTTTCGCTGAAAGTTAGTTTTTATTTTAGAGGTTATGAATTTCTTTTTGATCAACAATGTAATAGTTTACTTTTACATTAGAAAGTTATGTATTTTCCTTTTTATGAATAAAGGAGTTGAATTTTTCTTTATCTTTAATTGCCTTGATTTTATTAAGTGAAAATTTGTATTCTTGAATTTACTCTAAGGCATGAGATATTAAAAAAATAGAAACTCAAGTGTGTGTCACTTGTAAAGTAACATGCACCCAACTTGCCTTGTGGTTAAGTCCACTGTTGCAACAATTGTTACAATGCGGGTTCAACAGTGGTTATGTCCACACTCAAATAAAGTCTCGGGGGTTGGGGTGTTACAAGTGTGGTATCAGAGCCTAGGCACTAGTTGCTGAGCCAAAATTAGAAAGTCTCTTCTGATACGAAGTGTGGTATCAAAGCCTAGGCTTTAGGTGCCTTAGGCTTAAAATAGAAAGTCAGGCCTAAACATGTGTTGATTAGGCAAGAAATAAAAAGTCAAACATTAGTTGCTTGACAAGAATTAGAAACCCAAATTAGGGCTTCATATTGAATTGAATTAAAATTTTAATGCCCTATGTTCTATTTTTGAAAATTGAAAAATGTTTTAGAAAGTGTTTTAAAAAAGGAAAGATATATTTCAAAATTTTTGTTTGGATACAAAAACTACAAGTTGAGCTGATAGTGGGTAAGCCTTGTCCCAAGTAAAGCTAAACATTGAAAGGGAGGTGGGTTATCCCGCCCTAGAAAGCGCGGTTGCTAAGCAACTTCGGTCTCGCCGCCCGATCTAGAGGTTGTCCCACCAGCTTAATGGTAGTGGGAGTTTGCAAAACTTTGTATTTGAACCCCAAAATCAAGGTTCGAATTCCACGGAGGCGAAACAAAAAACCCCTAGGGGCTGGGACAATACCTTGTGAGTAACAATGCCATGACGTGGGTGTGGGTCCCAATGGCGTTGGCGGTGGGTTGTTACATTAAAGACTCCTAAGATATGAATCAAACAATAAACATATCATTTTAAATGTTTAAAGGTAAGTCTCGATGTATGAGAAGCTTAGAACATGGATTCCGAAGAAGAGCTGAGGACTAATAATATGTAGAAATGAATCTTGATACTCATGTATATTATCTTGGTTTTAGATGATAAATGCGATTGAATATCTAATATCTTAGGTTGAATGAGTTCATGATAACATTCTGCTTTTGTGTGCTTGTTGATATGCGTGAATGATTTAGTGAATAAATGATAAGTACCTTGCTACATTATTTGTAATATCCCAAAATTTTGTTAGATAAAATAAAATAATTTAAATAAAATACACTTTGAGGAAATCATGGAAATAATAGTGCAAAACATGTACAATTCGATCTATGAAGGGGTATGCAAATCGAAACAAAACATGAAAATTCACACATGAACATCTCATTGGTTATTGCAGTAATGGAATCCCCCACCGCGGTAGTGTGTTCATGCCCAAAAAATTCAATGAAAACACAAAGTTCTAGTTACTACGGTAATTATAACACCCTAACCCCCTAAAAACAGGTTTAAGCTCAATCATAAGGTGGGTTGGATCCTATGTTATATTTACAAGTACACAACTCACATCACTTTCTATTATCTCAAGTCTTATCATTTTTCAATGAGCACACAACCTAATTATTTAAGTTCAAATTTAATAAGACTATTAAAATAGAGATAAAAGAAATATTCACTCTTTATTAACTTAATAAAATAAAAGAATACATACTTTAAACTCTTGTTTACTCAAATAAGTAAAAGATTACATGCTTTAATTCAAATAACTAGAACTTGAAAAGAGTACATAGCTCTTAAAAATTGAAATAAAATTCAGCGGAAGTCAAATAAATCTAAAGTGGGCAACACGCCCTTACATTGAAAAAGGAAACTTTTCAAAAATAGAAACTTTCTAAATATAGCTACTATCAAATTTCCATTGCCATTATATCCAATTCCCTAAAAATGTTAAAAAGAGAGGGGTGATGTAATACCCTAAATTCTCTGTACTTAATTAAATAAAATTTATCATTTATTTAGTAATATTTGGATGCAAAATGAAACTGAACTCATTTTATGACTAAATGTGGTAGGTTCCAAAACTCTCATTTGGTGCCCCTTAGAGACCCAAAATAACTTGAAATGAAGTAAGGTGACATGAACCAACTAAGGGGACAACATATCCAAAAATTAGAACAATTGGTTGAGGTTAAGGTTTTCATTTGCCAAACGCCCTTCAAGGGGTCCAAATTAGAAAGAATTGTCATTTAGGGTACTTTGGGGTATCAAAATGACCCGAAATGAAATGTAATGACATGAACTAACAAAATAAATGACATATCCAAAAATCAGAACAATTGGCCAAGATTTGCATTTTCATTTGCCTAGTGACCTTAATGGGTCTTAAATAAGGAAAGTTTTTGAAGGAAAATTACTTAGGGCCAAACCATACCTTAAAATGTGCATTAGATTCATGTGATTCCAAAACTATAGGATATAAATCATAATTTCATGTAAATAAGGAGATATTAATTTTAATTAATTTTTGTGAACCCGTGGAGTAATGGCTACCCCTAACATGTGCAAGTTACATGGGTGGAACACCATGATCATGTGTACCCTACCCTACCGAAAGCTCCATGGGACGTGTCCATTATTTTAATCCTTGTAAAATGATCCCATGTTCCATACAAATGATTCAATATACCGACATTAGTAGATGTTTTATATGGTCTAGAAACCATGAGACATGATTCCATATACACCCCCACTTGATTGTGTACACCCACACCCACTTAAGCCAAAATTGACCCAACCATGTACATGTGTGTGTGCACACATGTGAGCAATCCTATTTAGATAGTTTCTTGGAACCAAGATGAGCATCTTTGACTATTATATGGTGTCATCTCAAATCTGATATTGTACACCCATGCTTGATGTCCAAGAAATAAGAGAATGGGAAGTTATTCCTTGTGTGTTTTTGTGATAAGCAAGTAAGGAAACCAAAAAGGAAAGTTGCGACAAGCACATATGTCACTACAAGCCGGAATCAAAAGTCAGTACCGATTTCAAGAGCTAAACAAATCTCTCTTTTCGGCTGGAAGAATGACATCCTATTTGAATTAGAATATTATTTAAACCTCTTTTATGTTCACACATAGTTAGGAAACAAGATTGTACTTATATCTTTTGAATTTAATGCCATAGTAGTCCTATTTGCCAACCATGAGCACACTTGCCCTCCTTATGCAAACCATCCACTTATGAGTTTGGAAACATGCTCAAACGTGGTGAGTTGCCCTAGTTGCCCTAGATGCCCCCTTGTGCTCATGAACACCTATAAATACCCCTTCTTGATCACCTTCATCTTCATTTCATCCCAAAGAAAAGAGTTGACACTTTCCTCTTTGCTTGTTCTTACCCTCTTCTTGGCACCTTTTCTCACTCTCTTTTTTTTCTTGTGTGAGAAGTTCTTATTTCAGTGTTTTATAGAGTTGATGAAGTAGTTTTGTTGGTGATTAAAAGTTCTTGAAGTTCTGAAAGTGGTAGATGAGGGGAACCTTTGCCAGATTCTACAAAGAAACTCAGATGAAGGTGGAGGAGATTTCTTGAACTTCTACTTTGTACTTTAAATTTTTAGCATGTTCATGCTTGTTTGAATTCTAGTTTTCAACATGTTTAATCATATTTTAATTTTAGTTCAGCATGTTTTTATGTTTTAATCCCTCATGAGAGCGTGCCATGCTTAGAATCCATGTTTAGGGTTTAATTCAATGTTTCAAGCATGCTATGTAATGTTTCCATGCTTTCTTGGTCGTTTAAAATTTTGATATTTACATTTTGAATTTCTTTTATGATTATGTGATTCTTAAATATAAGAAATTGAAGATAAGAACTATGTATTGTCATAGTGACCCGTATGGGTGCTATAGGTGTTCTTAACACATGCTTGGAGTGTGTGGTTGCGGAGCGCAACTAAGGGATACTTGGTATGTAGCTTTTAATGGAAAGTGACAAAGAAATGCCTTTCTACCCTAAAGAGGGGTATCTAAATTAAGAACATCAAGGAAGTGGAACCCTTTTTAGTCTTAAGATCAACTATAACCAAAAAGTTGCTTGAATCACTTAATGCATGAGAGTGTTTGAATTTGAATGTGCTATTGATTTGAAATAGTAACTTAGTTGTTTAATGAATGATCCACTGAGTTATGTGCTCACCCCTTCTTTTTATTTTTTAGGAATTTGAAATACATGATCAAGCTTGCTATGAAATTAGAAAGTCTATTTTTAGAAAGTTTCTATGTAAGGGGATATTGCCCAAATTTTGAATAAAGACTTCCGCTAAATTTTTGTTTTACATTTTAGAGTTATGTACTCTTTCTTTTGATTAGATGAATTCAATAATTTATTTCTTTATCTTATAAATAAAGAGTTTGAAGTTTTCTTTTATTCACTTGTATTATCTTGTTGAATTTTAAACTCAATGGAGGTGTATTTATGAGTATTTCAGTAAGTGTTAAAATAAAGGAATTGAGATGCAAGTTGTGTACTTGTAAATGTATATAAGACCTAACCCGCCTTGTGGTTAAGCTCAAACATGTCTCTTTGGGGTTGGGGTGTCACAGGTGAGCACATAACCCAGTGGATCATCCATCAAACAACTAGCTTATTATTTCAAATTTCTAACACATCCAAATTCACACACTTTCAGACATTAAGTGATTCATACATCAAATTGGTTCAAGTTGACGTTATGACTAAAAGGGGTTCTACTCCCTTGATGTTTTTAATTTAGATACCCATCTTTAGGGTGGAAAGACATTTCTTTGTTACTTTCCATTGGATGCCACATACCAAGTATCCCTTAGTTGCACTTTGCAACCACACACTCCAAGCATGTGTTAAAAACACCCGTAGCATCCATACAGGTCACTATGACAGTATGTGGTTCTCATCTTCACCTTCTCATGTTTAAAATCACATAATCATAATATACATCTCAGAATTTTAAACAACCAAGAAAATATGGAAACAACATATAACATGCTTGAAACTTCAAAATAAATCCTAAACATGGATTCTAAACATGGGATGCTCTCATGAGTGATTAGAATATAAAAACATGCTAAACAAAAAATAAAACATAATTAAACATGCTGATAACTGATATTAAATATGCTGAAATCTAAACTAAACATGCATGAACATGCTAGGAATTCAAAATAAGAAGATAGTGTTCTAGAAATTCCCTCCAACTTATGATGAATTCTCCCAAAAATTCGGCAAAGGTTCCCAATGTCTAAGCACTTCCAAACACAAAAAAAAATCACTCAAATCAACTCACTATAACATTGAAATTGAAGCTTCTCACTTATGGGCATAAAAGAAAAGAAAAGTGAGAAGAGATGCCAAGAAGAAGGCTTTAGAGAGAACAAGAAGAAATCTCAACTCTTGTTCTCGAAATGAGAGGAACGAGAGCTTAGAGGGGGTTTATATAGATTTTTAGTGAGCATAAGGGGACGTCTTGGGCAGTTCACAAAGTTTTGGCAAGTTTCCAAACACACAACGGATGGTTTGCATATAATAGGGCAAGTGTGCTCATGGTTTGGAAATTGAGACCACTAAGGCTTTTTGTTCATTTGTGAGCATATATGTGCTATCTTATTTAAGTGTGACTGTAAAATCAGATTTGGAATGGTTCCTACATTAGTTAAGACATCTTCTTTGAAGAGATTTTGTGAGGATATCTAGTTTAGTAAGTGTACATGTGAGCATTAGTGAGCATATCTTGGATTTTTCCTCTTTTTGGCATCATGAGGGAGCATAAATGGGAGTTCTTAATTTGGTGAGATCTTGTGAGCAAGGAATCTTTCCTTCTCTTTGTGAGTGTATATTCTTTTAAGTGTCACACATAGGCAACTTGCTAATTGTGTTCATTTACTTGTGTACCATTTGTGTATAGTACATGGAAACTTTCTTATTCCTTCCTTGGACGTCCAGCATGCTTGATTAGTGTGTACATGATCTAAATTTGATGGACACATGATCATGGTTCCAAACTTCCAATATAGGCTTTTGAATCAACATTAGATACCATTCTTAATTAAGCTCATGTCTCATGCATATAGCAAACTTTTCTAAATCTCTTTAAATCATCAAATCATCACATATAGGTAAAATTTTGGGTCATTTTGATTTTTCGAAGTACCCCTATTCTTAGTTCTTTCCTAATTTGGACTCCTCTGAACGGTGTTTGGCAAATGAAACCCTAATCTTAACCAATTGTCTTGATTTTTGGATATGTTCTCCAATTGGTCTGTAACACCCCAACCCCCATGTTTCTTTGATTTGAGTGTTGGACCTAACCACCGTTCTTTTTGACAGTGGACTTAACCAATATGTGGGTTGGGTCCATGCTACTTTACA